>JAULKM010101170.1:0-10262 GCA_032355605.1 Rubia tinctorum | reverse complement strand
AAGTTAGGGTTAGATTGGCACATACAATAATAAGTTAGGGTTATTTTTGCACTTTCTGAGATTGCAGGGTTATATTGGCACTTTCAGCCTAAAGTCAAGATAACAAATGTAAATAACCCTTATTTGTTCTTTCGAGAGGGTCTTCGTTATTGCACCAGTTTCCACGTCCTTTGTTTCTGGATCTCAGTTGCATAGTTCGACCAGTCCACCGTTCAAGAATCCGACCTGTATCGTTCTCTTGTTGGAGCTCTTCAGTACTTGACCATCACTCGTCCAGACTTGGCATTCTCGGTCAACACAGTCAGTCAGTATTTTCAGGACCCCAGGGATGATCATTTTGCGGCAGTTACGCGGATTATGCGCTATGTTCGAGGTACACTTCATTTCGGTCTCACATTTCGTTCTGCTAGTTCTCCTGATGTGTTGAGGTATTCTGATGCTGATTGGTCTCGCTGTCTGGAGAATCGTCGATCTACTTATTGATATGCTGTCTTTCTTGGTGGGAATCTTGTTTCCTGGAGTGCCAAGAAACAGCCAACAGTTTCTCGTTCTAGTACTGAGTCTGAGTTACGAGCTCTAACCAACACTGCTTCAGAAGTTGTTTGGCTCACTCACTTGCTTCGTGATCTTCGAGTTCCTCTGACCGGCCCTCTGTTGCTGTTATTTGACAACAATAGCGCTATCTTCTTGGCTCAGAATCCAGTGGCTCACAACTGGGCGAAACACATCGACTATCACTTTGTTCGGGAGTTGGTGGCCTCCGGCAAACTTCGAGTTGCACACGTACCTACTTCTTTTCAGATAGCGGACATATTCACCAATGAGCTATCTCGTCCGCTGTTCGAGTTCTTCAGATCCAAGTTGTGCGTCGGCGAACATCCGACGCTTCGCTTGAGGGGGGGGTGTCAGAATAAATCAGTTAGATGATTAGATTTGATTTTATCTTATTGGCTAGTTAGAGTTATATTAGAACTAGTCTACCTTCATGCTTTGTACTCTCTATTTATTCTCTTCAGATCCATAATAATAATTACGGGAAATCATTCTTTCATCTACCCTGTATAGATTAATCTTCAAAGTTTTACTAACAGGTTAAGTGAAGTTATTGCAGGGATAGTACATGAAAGCCAAGCTGCTTTTATACCAAGCAGAAACATTCATGACCACATCATGTTGGCTTATGAATTGATAAATAACATGAAGAATTTTGACCTGAGATGTCTGATTTAGAATGATCTGCAAAAAGCTTATGACACAATGGACTGGTCAACATTGGAGATGATACTACAGGAGATTGGGCTTCCAGGACAGTTTATTAAATGGATCATGATCTGTGTGAAGACTGTATCCTATAAATATATGGTGAATGGTAATATTACTGAGTATATAAAGGCTGAAAGGGGACTGAAGCAAGGTGATCCAATATCTCCTTTATTATCTGTGCTTGTAATGGAGTATATGCACATATGTTTGCAGGAGGTAGATGGAGAAACTGATTTTAAGCACCATTATAGATGTGATAAACTGAAATTGGTGAGTCTTATCTTTGCAGATGATTTGTTATTACTGTCAAAAGGTGATAGCAAATATGTGCAAGTGCTAATGACAGCTTTCCATAAATTCATAAATTCCACATGGCTAAAAGTCAATCAAGCAAAGTTCAAGGTGTTCTTTGGAGGAGTAGAGGAGGACCAGAAAAGTGAAATACTCAGTATAACAGGTTTTGAAGTGGGGGGATTGCCTTTTAAATATCCGGGGGTACCTCTAACTAGCACAAGATTGAAAGTGCAGGCTTGCCAACCATTAATGGAGAAGATTATTGAGAAGATTAGATATTGGAGTGCCAGGTTACTTAGTTATGCAGGAAGAATACAACTTATTAAAAGTGTTCTCTTTGCAGTGGCTAACTACTGGATTCAGTACTTTCCAATTTCAAAGTCAGTATTGAAACATATTGATGCAATTTGTTGATCATACTTATGGAGTGGGGGGAGATGACATTGCCATGAAATCACCTGTAGCTTGGGAGAAGATATGCTCAAAAAAGAAAGAAGGTGGACTGAACATAGTCTATTTGGTGGACTAGAATGAGGTTGTAATGATGAAGAATTTGTGGAATTTATGCAGGAAAACTGATAGGCTATAGATCAGGTGGATCCATACCTATTTCATGAAAGATAGAAATGTGATGACTGTTGTTATCCTAGGATCCAGCTCTTTGATGATCAAGAATTGATAAAATGTAGAAGGAAAGCTTAGACTATAGATCAATGGATACAGCAAGGGATCGGGGGAAGTATAAGGTGAGAAAGGTGTATCAAGCTCTGAGAGGTGAACATGAGGAAATATCATGAGGGGTAATCTTATATGACAACCAAGCAAGACTAAGAGCAAAGTTTATAATGTGGATGTACTGCCATCAGAGATTGTTAACAAAAGAAAAATGGTGAAAATGGGATTGGCAGTGGATGGAGGATGTCAGTTTTGTGATGAACGGGAAACCGTTGATCATCTTATGTTTGATTGCAGGAGAACTAAGGCAATCTGCGGCAATGTGCTGGCCTGGTTGAAAATTGATAGACGACCATTGAGATGGGAGGAAAAGAAGTGTTGGCTAATACAAAAATGTGGAAGGAAAGGGCGGAGAGACGATATGTTGAAACTTGTAGCTGTAGAAACGGTTTATGCCATTTGGAGAGCAAGGAATGAAAGTTTCTATGGGAAGAAAAGGCGGGGAGAAGATTTAACTAAAAATATCATTGAGTGTATAGTCTATAGATCTTGGATGAAACCAAGTCTTAGAAAGCAATGTGTAAAGTTTATGATATGAGAGTAGAGAATAAGAAGGATGATATAAGGATGTAAATCTCAATTTCAGTAATGAAAAGTATTTTCTTTCCAAAAAAAAATGACGTGACGTATTTTTCTTTAGATGAGGTCAATTAAAACTTCTATGTAGAGAAGCTAATATTTAGATCCTCGTTTGTCTACCTAAGAAAAAGTAATAGGTATTCATAAATATGCTCGATACAAAATATTCTTAAGGACCTTGCCGATAAAAGTACAAAATTAAATTTATGGAAAAATGGAACACATCATACTTTTCTGATCTTATTGAGGGAATGTAAAGCCAGGAGACATAATGGGGTCGTGGTGGTCATGCCCTTCGAAATAGTTGATAATTGCGATCCTGCCGAGAGAAGTTATCAAGAAACTATTCATCACATAAATCATAAGTTCGGATCTCTTTCTCGATGCCTTGCTGATTCTGAAAGATTTCTAATCATTGAAGCTCGTCTCAACCTTTTGCAAACTAAAAATTATAAGTTGAAAGCACACGTTAAGAAAGTCGTGGAGCTGCATGAGGTAGCTTTGAACGAGCCTACCCGACCAAATGAGGCTTTAGAAAAGACGAATGTTTCAGATGGAAACTTTTCTTTGGCTACATTTTTTGCCACTGAAAAATCTAGTCTGATTGCAGAAAATGAACATCTTGATGCCTCACTTAAAGCTTATATTGAAACATCATAGTCCAATAGTATCCTGCTCGAATAAATATTGGTGATCCAGGGATTGTAATTATTGGCCAGAATTTCCTCAGATATCTGAATGAGGTATCTGAATCGTAATTATCGACCAGGGGTTGTTAAGAGAATGAGGTATCTGAATCACCCCGGGGCTTCTGGGAATGGTCCCACAAAATCAATTCCCCATTTATCAAATGACCACGAGCTATGAATATCCATCATCTCCTCTTGAGGAATATGAACAATAGGTGCTGGTGGCAAGCTTGGATGTATTTATTTACATCATTAAACATCATAGGCTAATAGTATCCTGCCTTACTAAGTCTCCTTGCAACAGACCTGGCCCCTTGATGGCTTCCACGCATTCCTTCGTGAACCTCTATGATTAAATAATCCGCTTCAAAAAGAGTAACACGTCAAAAAAGAAGAAAACTTCGTTTGTATATAATTCCATCTTGCAACACATACCTCAGAGCTTTTGGTATAATTTTCCTTGCCTTTATATCCCTTTTGGGTAGGATCCCCTCTTGAAGATACTTAACAATGGGCGTCATCCAGGATTCTTCTTCCTCAATATCCATTGCCTCTTCCACTTATTCGAAACTTCGCCTACTAACCATCTCCATTATCAACTACTTATGTGGCATGACCCCAAGGTCAAAGAAAGCAATCTTACTTAAAAAAATATGCTTTATGGTTCTCTTCCCTCGGTACCAGTGTTAAAATATACGTGCAGAACCCACTCAACAAAGATTTTACTACCTCCATGTAACGCTGCAAGTTGCGTTCTCTGGCCTCGTACTCACATTTAACCTGTTGGACTACAACTTACGAGTCACTAATACCTCCAAATTTTCTACCTTAAGCTCCGTAGCCAGGAAAAGACCAGTGATTAAGGCTTCATACTCAGTTTCATTGTTCATAGCTTTTAATTCAAAATGCAAATCATATGGATAACCTATCCCTTCGAGACTAGTAAGCAATACTCCAGCTACATTGCCCTCTGAATGAGAAAATTCATCAACATACAATTTCCAAACCTTATCGCTACATTGCACTTCCTCCAACTCTATGGTCTCTATAGTTTCCACCATGCAATCTGTGGGTGTCTGCTCTTTAATCGCAATTCTAGGCTAAAACCTTATATCACGTTCTCCTAAATCCACTGACCATTTTATCATTCTCCCTGACACTTCCCTTTCAAGATTATCTGTCAAATTGGATAGTTGGTAAGCATCACTATGGTATGTCATTGAAAGTAAGTTCACAACCTTCATGTTGCATGAACCAACATCAATAGTATCAATCTCTCAGGGGCAGTATATCTTGTTTCTGGTCCTTGCAAGGCTCTGCTCACGAAACATACCTGGTGCTTTTGTCTCCCCTCCTCCTTCATCAAAATTTCACTAACAACCATAGGGAATGCAGAGATATAAAGATACAAAACTTCATCCCTTTCTGGGTTCATAAGGGTTGGCAATTTTTGAAGATGTTCTTTGGGTTCCGCAAATTCCTTCTCACATTTTTCAATCCACTCGAACCTTTTTGTTCTCCTTAATACATCAAAGAAAGGAAAATGTTGTTCCGCGCCCTGTGATAAAAACTGGGATAAAGCTGTCAGAGACCCAATCAATTTATGAACCTCCTTCACTGTCCTTGGTGACCTCATATTTATCAAAGCCTCCACCTTTTCGAGATTAAAATCAATGCCTCTCTCGGACACCATAAACCCTAAGAACTTTCCTTCCCCCACTCCTATTACACATTTGGCTGGGTTGATCTTTAGGTTTGATTGCCGCAACCTATTGAATGTTTCCTTCAAATCCTCCAAGAACTGTTCACGACTATTGCTCTTCACAACCATATCATCTACATATATCTCCATGTTTCAACCAATTTGCTTTCGGAACATCTTATCCACCAACCGTTGATAAGTTGCCCAGCATTCTTAAGCCCAAACGGAATTTTTTTATAACAAAAAGTCCCCACATCCGTAATGAATAGAGTGTTCTCCTCATCTTCTTCAGCCATCAGTATTTGATGATACCCTTTGTGGGCATCTAAGAGAGCTAACATATGATACCCATCTATAGCTTCTACAAACTTATCGATAGGTGGCAAGGGATAACTATCCTTTGGGCAACATTTATTCAAATCAGTAAAATCAATACACATTCTCCATGTGCCATCATGTTTTGGAACCATCACTGTATTGGCCAACCATTCGGGGTAATATACTTCCTCAATAACACCGGATTTAAGCAAATTATCTACTTCCACCTTAATGGCTTCTGCTCTCTCAGGAGTGAAAAATCTCATTTTCTGCTTCACAAGCCTTATCGAGGGATCAATGTTCAATTTAGGCACCGCCAACTCCGGAAGAACTCCTTTAAGGTCAGATATACTCCACAAAAATACATCACTGTATCCATCGAGCAAAATCCTTAGCTTCTCTTTCACATATTCTAGCATCAACTTCCCAACATCTATTATACCCAAATGTCAAATAGCCAATTGATCTGTATCAGCGGGACCAATTTCCCCATGTACCGAGGCCACATTTCTTGCACTTTTCATAGCCGTAAAATTATAGCTCTTAGCTACCACTTGATCTCCTCAAATGGTTGTTGTCTCTCTGTCTGTTGGGAACTTCATCATTAAGTGATAATGGGACCATACAACTCGAGATTGGCACATCCATGGGAGACCAAGAATGAAATTATACGGCGAGTAGGCATCGACCACTGCAAACGTGCAATGTTTGGTCACTCCATTCTCTCCATATTCCACTCGAACCGACAAGGTAATATCTCCTAATGGGAATACCGCTTTGCCTGTGAATCTCGATAATGGTGAAGCTGACTTTCTTTAGTTGTTACGGCCTATGTCTAACTGATCAAAACAGTGTGCAAACATTACTTCAACACCACTTCCATCATCAACGAATACCCTCTTGATCAAGAAATTCCCAACAATAACCTAAATAACCATAGGATCTGCATGTGGAGTCTGATTTGGGACTGCGTCAGCCTCCGAAAATGTTATCGTTTCTTCAACTCGCAATTGTTTGTGTCGAGGTTCTCCAGTGGGGACATGTCGTGAGTCAGCCTTCATAATCTCATTCGAAGACCATTCACCTACATCACCGTTAATAACGTTAATCACCCTATAAATTATCGGGTTTCCTTCTTTTGATTTCTTGACTCCCCCAGCTTGATTTTGAGATCCCTCATCCTGCTTTCGATAACTCAAATCTTGCGGCCTTCTATCATTCCTGCCTCCATTACCCTGCTGGCCCCTTTGATAAGGCTGCCAAGTTCGTCGATCATTTCTTAGCCTTGGATATCCTCTTTGATCTCCATACTGGGACCCTAGACCTTGAAATCGACTTTCCCTAGCATACCTTTCGATCACCATCTTCAAGTGATTACAATCATTCGTATCATGCCCATTATCCTTATGATGATCACAATACCTATTTGAATCCCTCCTTGCTTCCACAACCCTTTGGGAATCCCTTATAGGAGGAGGCGGTAGAAACAAATCTTGATATATGCTCAAAGTTTGCGTCGGGGTCCTTACCATAGGCGTATATCATTCAAAGTTTGGCCTAACCATTTCAGCAGGCCTATTTCCTTGATTATCATTAATCCTTACTTGTCTGTCATTCAAAATTTATTTTTTCCTTCCAGCAGCCTCTTCAACTTTGGAATATTTCTCCGCTACCTCTTGAAACTTTTGTAAAGTCTGAGGGATATTAATGCTTAACTTCTTATACAATTAATTCCAAATCCTGCATCCCCAACAAATACCCGTGGATGACCTCATTCTCTGTGGCCTCCGTGACCCCCAAACTTTCATCTACATATCGATGGTGGAAGGTTTCAGTAGTTTCTCCTGACCTCTATTTAGTCTGGTATAACTCTGGCAAAGTCTTAGTGAACTTCTTCTTCTGGGCATACTTACTGAACAGACTTGCACTGAAATCTCGGTAAGAATGCATGGAAACCCTTGGCAACTTATTGAACCATTCCTATGCTTTCCCTTGAAGATAGCTCCCCACCAATTTACAAGTCAACTTCTCCTTGAAATCCCTTAAATTAATTAGACTTAAGAATGTCTAAATGAACTATCATGGATCCGAGTCTCCACTGTAAGCATGAAGTCCCTCAAGGGGTTTTACATCCACTGGCCACCACATTGCAGTTATAATAGGACTAAATGGGAAACATGCTACTTACCCCATTGGCCCAATCAATCTATTAAACTTTCTCCTTAATGAGTCCCCAACATCTCTTGTTGCTCCTTACATGTCTCTAGAAGAATTCAAACCTTGATGGGATTCTCCACCGAGTGTTGGATACATGGGTTGAGCACCTGCATATCCATGATACATCCATGGCCCCACAGTATCCCCCTTGCCATGGAAGTTGTCCATAAAGGCCCTGAGATCTCTGTCTGAGCATGGGATTCTATAATCCTGCATCGTTGTACACCTGTATTCCCATAGAGGACACAATTCCATACCCTGGTCCAGTTCCCAAAAAGTAGTAGTTGAGACCATCGACATTGAAAGAACAAGCCTCGAAGAAGTCACTGTACACATTTTGCCCTGAGAACTCCCTGGGAACGAGGGTTGAGGTCGCGAATAAGGCACATTCCCCCTATATCCAAGAGGAGGAAATACTAGCATAGGTTGATACTCCGACCTTACAGGTATCTCCATAGCCACCGAAGGTGCTGCGCAATTCGAGATCCCTAGAGAACTCTAAGGAGGAGTAACATGATACCCTACTGTCACGAGCATTTGAGCCACATGCGCCAAATCTAGTTGTGAACTAGTCATCGTCATACCTCCATTTTCCTAAGCAGTCCGCTCATAAGCTTCAATGAAAGAATCACCAGAAACCTATGTAGATCGTCCACATCTCTAGCCCTTCAAGCCAACAAGTACAATCTTTGCATGTCACATGCGATATTTTCTACAATCTTTGCTGACTTATCGCATGTCACCGTATGTCCCATGTAAAATGTATAAACACTTGATATTTATACCTGTAAATACTAGGGGTGTTCATAGGTCAGGGCGGGTCAGCTGTCCCGACCCAAATTGACCCAAAATTGGGGGGTCAAATGGGTCGGGTCGAGTCAAAAGTCCCATAATTTAGGGTTGGGTCGGGCTGGGTCATGGGTCGACCCAAAATCATATAAAAATAGTAAATTATTTATTCTTTATTTAAATAAAATAAATAATTTTTAAATGTAATAATTTTTAAATACTAAATAAAATTATGATTTATTTTTATATAATATTAAATAAGACTATTATATTATATTTAGTTATATATTATTCACTTAATAAGAAAAATATAATTATTTTCCTTTTACTTAGTTAGAATACTTTTAATATTTCAATTAAAAATTTTAATTATACAAAAATTTATTTATATAATTATAAATATATATTTCATATATTAATCAATATATTATTTATAATTAATAGTAGTATTGAAAAATTATTTTTATTTTTTAAAATATTTTGTTCAAGAATGTTAAACTTGTTTATGAAGTAAATTAATGGTGGATATGTTGTATTAAATTAATTCTTTTTTATAAAAAAAATTTCAAGAAAATAGGGCAAAATTGCAAATGGGTCAAAACGGGTCGATTTGGGTCAAATTTGACCCGACCCATTTTGACCCGACGCGCTCGACCCAAATGGGACATTGACCCAACCCGATCCATATGGGTCGTGTAAAAATGGGTTGGGTCGGGCGATTTGAACACCCCTACTAAATACCATTATTAGGGTTAAGTATATACATTATTTTTATTGGGCCAAATGGAGCCCAATAAGCTAATAGATTATTGGGCTGAATAAGTTCATACTCTCGTTGGGCCCCCAAAGATTTTATTTGGGTTGGGCTGATTAGGACAGACTCTCATCACTCCCTCCCCCCTACTCTTCCCCAACAACCGCGGTTAAGGATACAACGGATTGCTAGAAGGAGGGAATCACTAGGTTCTATCTCTGCATACGAGGTCGGTGGAGGCTTCCTAGTCGATGAAATTGGCTCACTGGAAGCTAGTAACGACAGTTGTTTTTAGCAACAAGACAAACAATGGAGCCAAGCGGAGTATGAAGTTCTTCTTGGAGGCGGCAAATAGGTTGCCTCTGTCTTGAAGAAAAGACCAAACTCGTGAACTTTTCATTTTCTCCTTTTGATTGAAAATGAAAATGTTTGTGCTAATGGATAAGGTTTAAGCATGAATTATCGTGGACCATTTGTTATTGAGCTTTTATGTTGTTTGAGCATTTTATGTTTGGAAGATTGGAGAAATCCAGCAACATTTTCTCTAAAATCACTGAGCTTATGTAATTCGGTGAAAACGAAGTTTGAAAGCATTGACCGACTGCCGATCTAACATGTGTACTTCAATCTGGAAATTGAATTAAGAGAAAAGTGCATTTATAACCCTGCCTACTTGACATAAGTGTCAATATAACCTTTTGATAACTGAAAGTGCAGATATAACCATACCTAGTTGATGTAAGTGCCGATATAACCCTACCTAGTTGATGTAAGTGCCAATATAACCCTATTAGTGGTCCGGCGGTGGTCCGGCGGACCAGCGGCGGCCGGCGGTGGTCTGGCGGCGGTCCGGCAGAACTGGGATCTGAGGGTTATATTGACACTTACATCAACTAGGTAGGGTTATCTCTGCACTAAAAAT
>JAULKM010101169.1:0-10262 GCA_032355605.1 Rubia tinctorum | reverse complement strand
AACGGCATCTTATTATAAAGAAAAGAGAAAAGTGCTTTTATAATAATTGACATAAGTGCCAATATAATTCTCAAATAATTTTTAGTGAAAAATAATCCTACCTATTTGATGTAAGTGTCAATATAACTCTGTAAGTGGTATGACGGCGGTCCGGCAAAAATCCGGCGAAAATCTGTCGGTGGTCCGGCGGAAATGAGGTCTGAGGGTTATATTGACACTTACATCAACTAGGTATGGTTATTTTTGCACTAAAAATTACCTGAGAGTAATATTGGCACTTATGTCAAGTAAGTAGGGTTATATTGGTATATATCCTAAAGAAAATCCTAAGCTCCCTCGCTGAAACCATTCGCCCTCATTCAAACTCTATTTCCATCAAAGGGCGGAGAGTCGTGCTCAGCTTCCTCACCTCCCACCACGAGTGCAACCGTAACCACAATGTCATCTCCCTCATCTGCAAGTCCTAGTACCGCGCTGAGGCCCTCACGGTGGAATTCTGCCACCGGTGAATACTTCCAGCAGAATGAAGAAGTATCTAGGTTACAGAAGGTTATCGATGATAACACCTGATATAATATAAATGACTTTATTATGGTGCACTGATATCACATCAATGACACATCTCATCAATGATGAGGGTTACAATATATAGGGCTACAACAATCCAAAGTCAAACGGGAATAGGATTCTATGTCTATAAGAAAATTACCATCTATAACTAATTCTATAAGGAAACTAATTCTATAAGGTAACTAGCATCCATAACTTTTCCCTACAAGGGAAATGATTTCTATTTCCTTATCACCATCTCTCAAGTTGGAGCATGATGATCAAGAATGCCCAACTTGCGAATAAGATTATGAAATTGCTAATCATTAAAAAAAGTTAAAAAATCATTTCAATGTGATGGGATAGATTGACAAATCGGGACCGTCAGAGGTACTAAGGTAGTAAGGAGAGTTCATAGATTGACCAGAATGTATAGATCCCCTGGAGCCATATTGTAATTGTAATTGTTCGAGTAAAGCTGCAATCACGTCGGTGGTATTAAAATTCTCTAACTTATTAGTCTCTGCTTCAGCAGTGATGCGGGCTTGCTTAGCAGAATCCAAACTGGAACCATGAGTAGTCATCTATGTAGATCACTGACACGATAGGTGCTACGGTAGGTCGGACATGGCGGGGCGTGTGTTGCAGACGAGGCGACGTGTGGGGTATAAACGGCGCGTGAAAAACACGCACGGCGAATTTGGGTGGACACGGATAGAAAACGTTCACGGCAGTTGGAGAAGAAGCTACGGTGACCATCGGCTGCAAAATCAATAAATCAGTTAGGTAGAGGCACAGTGACACGTAAAGTTGGGTGGTGGTGCATGAACGTCACTTGCTGGCAGATCGGAGTAGTAAGAATCGTGGCAACCGTTGAGGCGGTAGCGGCGATCGAAAAAATAGCATCCAGCAGAGCAGTCAACGATGGTGGCAGAGTGTGTAGTGTAATGCGTGACTTGACGGCGACGGCTCTAGCGGAAGATGACAACATATTTATTTAGAACTTAGGTATCATAATTTTTAAGCTCTGATACCATGATGAAATATAAATGAATTTATTGTGGTGCACTGATATCACATCAATGATGAGGGTTACAATATATAGGGTTACAACAATCCGAAGTCAAACAGGAATAGGATTATAAGTCTATAAAGAAATTACCATCTATAACTAATTCTATAAGGAAACTAATTCTATAAGGTAACTACCATCCATAACCTTTCCCTACAAGGGAAAGGATTTCTATTTCCTTATCAACACCCAATTTTGCAAGGAACTTGCAACCAAGAATTCCCGGCTTCTGGATCAAGTGTCGGACTAAACTTTTACTATCGAAGCGTTCTTTCACAGCCTTCGAGCTTGTAGATTATTCCACAGAGTTCTTGATATGGGTCTTATAAATGATATGTCTAAGTTTTTGTATGATACCAAACAGGCTATGATGGATCAAGGGCTTGGATAGAGAGCTCTCTCATTATGCGATATAAGATGTTCATGGGTGGCTAGAACGTCTTCGGTCAAGGGCTAATGCAAGTTCTCAACAATTAGTTCCTTTGAAGAGGAAGTGTTCGAAAAGACCTTCAAAAAACAAAACTCCACAAGCTGGCCATGCCAGGATACCTAAGAATAAACCTCCACCAGCTGAGCCTAGGAATAAATGTTCTCACACCCGCGGGTGTACCCCGATGGTTGGGGCGTTGAGGGGACTTGGATGTATCTTGGGTTCGAGGCTCGGCCGCCACCGTGTGGGATGATTCCGCGGCTCCAAAGCTTGGTCTTCGGGCCAAGTGGAGTGGGCTGGGCTTCCTGGTGGGCACCGAGTAGTCGGTCTCTCAACGTGTCCAACCGCGGGCTACCGTGACTTACCTCTCACATGATGGCTGTGGTGTCGGTCGGTGTGGGCTACTGAGGGCGAGCAGTGATCGCCTTTTAGGAATAAATGTTCTCAAACCGAGCTTGTGAAAGAAACTCTGGCGGTGGTATATAGTTGCAATAATGAGGGCGTCACGCCGATACATAGTTATAATGATGAAAGGTCTTTTTCGCCTTCTGGAGACTTGATTCCACGTCTAAGGCAACATACCACCCGTGCCCCCGAGGCTTCAGAAGGTGAAATTGATCGTTTATTTGAGAGGGACACTGGCTAAAGACTGAGAAGATTCAATGGTCTGATTAGATGCATGTTAATTGTGTTATATTTAAAATTCCATAATAAAATTTTACTTCTTGTTGTTTGTGTGCACGAATGTAGATGAGACCTTTACAAAGAGAGAATATTTATTAATAAATTTGGATTGTTCTCTTTCGATGTCTATTCTTTTTGTGTCGTTTTTCACTATATGAACAAATATGCTAATTACCCATTGGTGAATGAATTTACCGCTTGAGGGAACATGTCGATCGTTTATGAGCGAGTGAGTCGATTGTTTAAGAGCGAATGTGTTCCTCATCTCATCCCCTAATGTCACTCGGATTAGTATGGTTTCTTCTAGCCATACTATCCTGTCTGCGAAGTTTACCAATGGGGTGTCTGTTGGCTTTAAATTCCTCCTTGTGTTTTCATCCAGCTTCTCAAAATAGTGCCAATGCATGATTTCTGCTGAGCTTCCGCCATCCACTTAACCCCAATGTATCCTCGTTTCCATCACTTTCACCATGATCACAACCACATCACCTTCTATTAGCCTGTCGTAGATGAGATCCTCCACCCAAATGATATCATCACATCAGCTGTCAGCCTATGTGATTTAGGGGGTCGGCCTGCATCGAGCTTTTCTTTACGACTCTGGTTTTCCTCATGCACTCCCACCGATGATGGCGTAGATGTCGGTGATAGTCCTATGTACGCTATCATTCGTGGGTGTGTTTTCTCAATACCTATTGCTATCCTCCCTTGTTTATGGTTGGGCAACTTCCTTCCCTTTGTTCTTGTGACCCTTCTCCAGGGGATCTCTATATGTTTTTGTCTTCTCGGGACTTGTGGTGACCTCCTGGACGACCACCCCATCTCGTTTTGCTTTGGTATGTGGCCTTATTATGGGCCCATGCTTCTTTTGCCAAATGCACCAGTTCTCTGCTTCACACGCTATTCTGAATGGCTTTATTCAGGTGCGTGCACTCCGTTATGTCATGACCATGATCTGCATGATAATCACAAAATACAAACTTGTTCCTTATGTGTGAAGGAGCTTGTAGCTTCCTTGTTGGCTCCAGGTTCTTAGAAGCTACATGGGATAAAATATCCTTCGGTGTTTTGATGGGTGGGGTGATTTATTTGTCAAAATTCAACTTGTTCTGCCGGATTTACTCTCCATCTCTCTTATGTTCCTGTCGTTACCGGCCTCACTTCTTCTGTTGCCTACTCCACATTGCACCTCCTTCCTTTTCCTATCAGCGATGTCTGCTCTACTAAAGTTCTCCACCCTCTTCATCAACTCATCGATCGTCCCAGGGGCATTGAGGGTGCAGTCTCTTAGGAGTAGTTCATGTTTGAGGCCCTTCACGACGTATCCTTAAGGAACTAGTTACTCATTTACTTTACCTAGTTTGTTTCATCATTAAACCTTTCCTAGTATTCAAATAATGACTCTGATAAATTTTGTATCACAGTCAACAATTCCACCCTTGTCTTCTGAAACCTCCTTTTCTGTATGAAGCGCGCTAAGAATTTTCCCTTCAACTGGTTGAAACTATCGATCGTCCCATATTCCAGGTTCTTAAACTAGACCCTAGCTGCAGCTGTTAGGGTTGTTGCAAACAGTTTGCAGCAAATGGCCTCAGATATCGCGAACATCGCCATGTTGGTGGAAAAGGTGTGTAAGTGGTCTTCGGGGTCAGCTTCACCACTGTACTTTCCTAGGTTGAGAGATACCTTCAGCTTGCAGTCCACTATATAGAGATGGATTATCTTTATGAACGGTAAACTTCTTCCCCCATTCTTGGGCGACATCTCCCTATTCTTCGATATCTACCGCTGCTATATGTCTCTCTCCCCCCTCCCTTTTAGGGGTAGTACATGGCGTCCCAGACTCCCAGCTACCTCACATCAGATTTTGATACGACTCCACACCTTCGAGATCTGTCCTTCTTCCTGGCACAACCGTACTCTTCCCCCCCGACAAAATTTCAGATTTTTTCTCCTTCTCTGTCTCTCTCTGTTGAGAGTTGACATCATATTCCTTCTTCTCGTGAACAGCTTCGCGGGCCTCAAGTTATGCTTCTCTGCTTCCAGAGAATTGACTTCCCTGGCATTTTCTCTCTCTTCCATGTCCTTTAGCTTTCTTATCATTTCCCTCTGGGAGGTCATGATGGGCTGCAGGATCTTAGAGTTTACCATCCCGTTGATTGTATGGAGCCTGTGCCATTCTCCCACTGACATCAGCGTAGGTTTGTTCTTTTAGGTGTGTGATGTCCTCTATAAGCACCTTTTTGTGCAAGCTTTCCGCTAGTGTTGGCCCTTCCACGGTATTTTAGCTGTGCAGATGTTGAGAGATAAAGCCATCCCCATAAACGATGCCAATGTTGAATTCTCACTTTGTTGATACTCGAGTCTCGATTCGTTCCTGATGAATAACCTGTAAAAAAAGCTAGGACGCTAAGCCAAACAGGCCAGTGGTGCACCGTGCCTGCTCCGCCAATCTTGTCATAACGAAGACTTTTTAAGGTTATTCTATGTAAGTCTGTGACCGCCCACTCCCGAGCATCGTTAATTAATGAACCACATGAGATCCTTTAATACCCAAGAGGAATACTATTAGGGATCAAATATAAGATTTATATGTTGCTCCCACTCCCACTACTATACTACCAAGAATGATATATAGTGGCAATTACCGGGGTCGTCCACATAGATGTTACGAATCTAACTATCAACTAAACACAACCGTGGTCTGGTCATCAAACCGACCACGTATTAGTAATAAAAAATGTTGTAAAAACAGTCATTGGGGGAGTTTTTACTGACAACTACTGGCATGCAATTGATCATGAGAATTAACAATATAAACTAACACCCGGGGAATATTTGCATAACGTGGTCAATGTCATTTCTTTCATCGATTTCATCAAATACAAGAACTAAACCCTATTCTAGTATGTGTGACATGTGGTGGGGATAATTGTCAAAACTTCCCCCTATCTATCATGTAGAGGTGCGCGTATAAAATCTTTCATCAGTCTCTCCTCCATAACTAGGAGAGTGAAACAAAGGAAATGGCTCATTGTGCTAGTCTGATTCTCCCCTGTGAGATTAATTTCCAAGCGGTACACAAGGAACGAACTACCTCTAGACCTACAAAGGCAAATGAAGTAGGCATCTTATCTATGGCTCTAGGATCAACAAGATAATCCAAGTTTACTAAATAATCTATCTATACCAGGAACCCTTCAGACCTCTTTGGCCGACTAACTAGAGCATGGTTGATCGTGAAGATTAACAACGGTACCCTTCGTTCACACGCCCAGTTCTGGACTATCGTCACCCAAAGTGCATCAGGGTTTCCTTAACTGGGGGGGGGGTAGAAATAGTGCACAAACATAAAAGTAGACTTAATTGTGAGCCAACAATGTGCGAAAATCATGCAATTCACAAAAATATTAAGAACAGATGAACATAATAATCACAAAACAAATAGAAATAGGTAGATATAGAAATCTCACAAAATGAACATTAACACAAGAATACAAATATTATCCACCAGTTACATCCCTACTCCCTAAGCATTGAGCCCAAGTATTTCATTGGATTTAACACTTTTGGGCAAAACAAAAACAAAAAGATGAAAAGAAATTGGCACGGCTTGTATCGCGTGGAACGGGCTATAAAAAGGCTTCCTGACATGAGCCGTGTCACTTGATATGAGTCTTTCTAGGTTTGGCCTCGTGCCGGCCTTTTGCGGTCCGTACCGGCCATAGCTGGTTTGTTTGGTTTACTTCTTTATTTCGCTACGGGTTAACCGTTGGTCTGATATGGGTGTTCTTGTAGTCCATTTTATAGTGCTCGAGAAGAAGAAGCCAATGGTGACATCTTAAAGGGCTGATTACCCCTGTAAATTTCCCAGAACTCCGTGCAACCTCGAAAAATGATCCCTCTGTTTCTCCCTTGGCTATCTTGAACTTCAAATCCGCCTTTCTTGGTCCCAAGTACATATACTACCACGATTTGGATTTCGTGTCCTTAAATATACTACCATTCTTGTGATTAGATTTTGATATCTTCTACCATCCTTTCAAATGGCCTTGAAATATATACTACCACCCTCGCAGATGGCTAATGAGTTAAAAAAGAAGATCTTGGTGTCTGTGAATAAAAAATGTACATTAGCTTTAATTAAATCTACAAAACTAGGGATTTAGACAAGAAAACCAACAATGGTTGTCTAAACAAAAGTTGATAATAAATGTGTTAAATGTATCGGCTAACGCATGCATAATGGTGCACATCAATCCCCTCACACTTAAACCTTTACTCGTCGTAGAGTAAACAAAAACAAGAAAAGATCTAAACATAATGTAGCATGAAAAGATAAGTTAGCCAATACATTTAACTTCTTCCCAAGCTACTCTAGTTCCACCAAAGAAGTAAGAATCTCACAACTTTCACAATCCCCGGAGATACTAAAGTAACCTAACCATCCCAAAATATTGTGAAGAAAAAGATAAGTACAAAAGATAAGTGATGAACTAGCTTACTCCCCCCGAATAGTCCATCAAAAGCAATCCAATAGTTGTTGGCAAAAAAACAACCAAGGATATTCCACACGATCCTCAACTCGGTTTTAACAAGGATAACTCGAGATTCTCAACTTAGACACAACCAAGGAAAATGCCAAAGGATCCTCAACTTAGTTTCCTTTTTCTCACAATTTCTCTCATTTTTGCCTAGGAGCCCTTCTGGATTTTCATCCTAGCATTCACACATGTTGAGCTCACCATCTCACCCTTTTCCACATGGCCTCTCATTTTTTCCTTGGTTTTCCAACCTAGCCGAGCCTAGCATCTCATTTTTATCTAGGCCTTTTGACATATCAGGGCTTTCTTTCTCATTTTTGTGTAAGTTGCCCTTTCACGTTTCCAACTTAGCCAGGTATATTTTTTTTTCATTTTTTCAAAATTTCAATTTTTTTCTATTACACAAAATGCCCTAAAGTTGGGCTTCATACTACAAAAAGATAGTGAAAAATAAAAAAATTACACCACCAAGATTTCAAAACACACCCCCAAATACAAGTACCAAAAGGTGCCTCCACACCTGAAAACAATAAACAACAAGAAAGTTCAACATTCAAATGGGGGAAATACCAAAAGAAGGAAAAAAACACGGTCATCAAAATGATCATCCCAACAATAATTATAAGATAAGTAAAAAACAAAGGAGATGCTACCGTAGAGGTTTCCAACTCCTCCCTATACTTAGTTAATGCATTGTCTCCAATGCATATGACCAAGGGAAAAGTTGGAAACATGAAGAGATGCTCAATGTCTCCTCCGATATCTGCCTCGTGCCCCAACCCATTCGGATTCGAATGGTTGTACCATTCTCCGATACCTGATGTACGCAGCCTGTCACTGATCTCCCTAATACCATCCTGTAAGTGTCCCATATCCTCCCTCAAAGTGAAGCAGTTGACCGTCAACTTTGTCAAATATCTCCGGTGTGTCCCACTCATGATGATCTAACTACGCGCCAAGCCTGTGAACATCGTGCCAGACCCCAAAGATGGAGTTTCCTAAGGATTGTGCCCAGTCAAGTCCATGAAGTTGATTATCCCACATAGGATATGAAAAATCTAGCTGAAAGCCCGAGGACAAATCCTCTCGGAAGGGTCTATACTACGAGTGATGTCAAGAGTGACTCTCATGCTGGGAGTGGCCCGATACACTATGCCTAGAGGGCCCGAGGCTTAGGATAAGCGGGGGCACACAGCTAGACTGTGCAAAATCATCATACTTAGAGAAAATGCTATGCCTGTGAGAGGTGCTAGCGCCATTCCCTGCAGAATGATACAGCTTGTCATGAATGATAAATGGTCTCTGCTGAAGGGATGGTTCTCCAAATACCTGTCCGAAAGAAGGTGGTGGCACTACTGGATGCTCAAAAGGTGCCGGTGGCATAACCTGCGGGAATGCTGGCTGTGGTGGGACAACCTGATGCTCAATGGGAACAAACTATGATGGATATACCAGGACCTGCTCTTGATCGTCCTCATTTCCTTGTCCGTGTCAGCCTCCTCTCCCGGATAGTGATCACCAAAAACCACCTCTGAATCTACATCTGGCTCGATGATAAGGTGTTGCAGTTTGAAATTCTTGCTCAGAGTGGTCCTCGCACGCTGGGACAACCTCATGAACTTCTTTCTCTTATACAACCAAAATATAGTGAGGCTCTTCTCCAGTATAAGCTTCGCCTCATCCATGACCGGTAGAGTGAGTGTAAAGGGGGTCTGCGCTCTCATCTCCTCACTCACCGGCAGGCTTAGTAATGAACCTGAAGTGGAACCATACCACTGGTAGATATCTTTCCAGTGCAGGACAGTGCCGTGGAGAGCTCATTGCACTGAGTGAGAAAATCATCCAAGAGGTCGGGACAAGCCCTCCTCGTTCAGATAGATCAAAGTATCTTGCAATCTATCTTGGTGGCAGTGGTAGCCTCCCCGTGACAGCCGACTACCACAGTCAACAACCTGGCTACATACCTTAGTGTAGGATGCACTATGTCACTGTTCTTCCTTTCCTCCCTCCCTCAGCTAATGGGTGATGGTAGCCCAGAACGCATGCAACTCATGTCCTGCAACCAACTCATTGTAACCTTGATATCTTTTTGTAGTTCCATTTGAATATTTCTGCCAACTGAGCATAAGTCATGCCACGGGGAACATCTCCCGAATGGAATCTCACAGATCTCCCAATATGTGTGTGGTTCTCCTTGGCACTAATGGACATAAACTCTAGGGTGTACCTAGTGTATGTAGAGGCTGACACAGTGGTAAACTCATTCATACCAATCCTACCTAGTAGGACCCTGACAGGTTTGTAGATTCTAAAACCCTTAAGGGTCTCTTCATCCACAAACTTTGTCTCCTGAATAGGGCGTCCCACCTTACCTTCTAATCCCAAAAGAGAGAGGTAAACCCCATAAACGGTACACTAGGTTCCTCCCTCTGTCTGCGAGACATGATGGATGCATAAAAGTATAGCAACTAACACAAACAGAATCTACAAAAAATTTCACCAGAAACCTCTCAGCACAGAACAATATATTTCAAAATAATTTTACTAACCACAAAAATTTTCAAGCATGTAAACCACCAAACCACAAGACTTTTACAACTTCTATTTCTTCACAAGAACAAAGAATTTTGCCAAATGTAGTAAAAAAATTGCTCGAAGAATGTGCAGAATCCCTCTTAGGTTGGGTCAAAGCAACTCTAACACCCGGAATGGACAAAAAATTGAGTTATTTGGGTCAATTATGGCCGAGTTGTTCTTTGAATTTTCTAGGAAAATTCATGAGGTTTCTGAGGCTAAAGTTAAGTGGTTTGGATAGGGATCAGAAAGACAAATTTTTTTTATACCAAGTGGGAGTCAATCGGAAGAAAATTAAGGAAGATATGGCTAAATGAGTGTGAGAGGGTGAATATGTGAGTTTGGGAGGAAGAGAGGAGAATGGCTTGGTGTGAAGAGGCTGGAACCGAGGGGGGGTATGGAGTTTATA
>JAULKM010101168.1:0-10262 GCA_032355605.1 Rubia tinctorum | reverse complement strand
TTTCCCGGAACTTGGTTCACACTTCCGGATCACAATTCATCCGCTTCTTTGTCTTCTACCACGTTCTGACTTGTGGCTTTCAATCTTCTACCATCCTTGCGAATGGCCTTCAATACAATACTCCAATGTTCTTACGATAAATCTACAAATTATGCTTACAAACATGAACCTATATGCTCGTAAGGACCAAAAATCCATTAGACTCAACTAGGTTGCAAAATAAAGGATTCAGATACGAAACCCGAAAATGGTCATCTAAACCCCTTATGATGTAAACCTACCTAAATCTAGCAATCTTACAAAAAAAAGATAACAAAAGAGATGTTAAATGCTTCAGAAAACACTTGCATTTGATGTCTCATCAAGAAGCTCTGATCTGGACACTGGTAGATGACGGGGGAGCTTAAGCATCGGGGTGGACACCACCCATTGCAACTTACATTTCATTCCTTTTCTCTTTCAATCCCCTTTTCCACCAAATTTTAATTCTTTAATCCCTACATTTTTTTATTAATCCACCAAATTCTCTTCCCAAAGAAAATCTTTTTACTTCCTTCTCTGCCTCACATACAAAAAGCTGGCAACTCCATTTATTCCCAACTCAATAAACCAATTCCGCCTTAAACAGATTGATAGAGATGTGGAAAAGAAAGTGAAATAGATGGAGGAGAAAAAGAAAGATAAAAGTAATGGAAAAAAGGTAGAGGTGGAAATAACATAAGGACATTTGTCGAGGTCGATGTTGCCGCACCGGAGAAGAACCGCCGGTGGCTCGGGCGCAAGAAAGGGGTACGAGGGGGTGCTAAGTTGTGATTTTGAAAATTAGGGGGCTGGGTTTTAGTTATAAGGGAGGTTAGGTTGTAATTTAAAAAATTAAGGGACTGAGTTTGTAAATAAAAAAGGTGAGAGGTTAATTTTACCCTCAACTAACGGAGAAAACTTTAAAGTTAACGGTTTGACCTGACTGAATGTCCACGATTCAGCAGTTTTATAAGTTGAGGGACCAAAAATGTTCAAAAAAATAACGGGCCAAAGGTGGACGATAGTGATAGCTTAGGGGCAACATATACGAGATGGACGCACCTGAAAAATTGGAGGAGGGGGCGCCAACTCTACCTTGCCATTGAAATCAGCACGTTGATTTCTTCACCGATGAGTTGGAAAAGGCCATCTAGAGTATCTGAGATACACTATCTTACACTTTTTCTTTAAGTGACAATAACTCATTCCTTCCAAAAAAAATGGGGCAATGTTACTGAGTAGCCAGACAAGTTTCAATATGCGGGAAAGTCATTCACCGTGCAAAATAACATTTCCATAAATTCAAACCACAATTTGTGAAACCCATCATACATACTAACTTTGGGATCCCAAAGGATTTTAAGGTCATCTACCAAGGGGGCTAGGTACACATCAATGTCATTTATAGGTTGCTTCGGATTTGAGATCATAAGTGACAACATAATATACTTCATTTTCATGCACAACCATAGGGGAAAGTTGTAAATCATTATCATTACTGGCCACGAACTATGATTGATGCTCTTATTACCAAACAGATATATTCCATCTATGCACAACCTAAGCCTCAAATTACGTGGCTCATTTCCAAATCCAGGAAATATCACACCAATATTTTTCCACTAATCACCATGGACATGATGTCCAATGACATCAGGATCAACCATAGTGCGATCCGCATGCCAACTCATGTTCCTTGCATCCTCAAGATTTTCAAACAATCTTCTCATAAGGGGTATAATAGTTAGATACAAAACATCCTTGGCAGGAACCTTCTTCGTTCCCCGATTCCCATTGTCTTTGTCCCCATCCACCTCCTTTACTTTTCACCTTGGAGTATTACACTTGGGACATTCATCAGCGTTCAAGTTATCTCCCCTATAAATGAAACAATCATTCCAAAAAAAATGTATCTTTTCATAATCCATGCCTATCGGACATAGTACCTTCTTTGCCTCATACACCATTTCCTTTAGTCCATTGCCAAACGAAAGAATTTCTTTCAACACTTTCAATAACCCGGAGAACCCAACATCACTATATATATACTTAGCCTTTACATTCATCAACTGCAGCGTAGCCTTCAATACTGTCATTCTGACGGGGTACCCACCACATATAAATGTCTCATTATATCCTTGCAAGGCTGAAAGTATTTTCGTATTACCACTGTTATTCTTCACGACCTCCTCAACCAAGTCATCCAACATATCATCCTTGTTGATCTCTTTATCATTTCTTGTGTACTCAACCACATGCTCCCCATGCCAAAACCAAGTTGTGTATGTTGGATCAAAACCGTGTATGAATAAGTCATCCTTCAAACCAATTGGACCTTCATCAATTGCGATGTTCTAGCACTTCTTGCAAGGACATTATAAACATAAAAAATTCTCTTCTGCGGCATTAGAGAATGCATATTCGATGAAGTTAGCCACAAATTATTGATACTACTCACTAGTTCGATTTTCATCAAAACAATGGTTTTATCCATGGACAATCCTACAACATAATAATAACTACACATTTTTTTATTCTTATCTTATAAATGAATATAAACACTTACATCATTTCAATTCATGTCCATTAAATATACATATTAAGGATTATATATATACACGCACACATACACATATGTATATCAATGATCCTTAATTGCCACGTCTCTCATGCACATTTAACATCTTATATATATAGACACATATGCAATGCCTAAATTCAATCAACCTATAGTTCAACAAATACTCTCGTATTCTCTGAAACTACCCTAGAACTCTAAGTTGAAGAAATTAATTATTGAACACATACGTAATGGAATACTTGCCAATTGAGGATCGAGAATCCACAATGCTAGTGTCCACCTCCAACAATGGAGAATTGAAATTTGCAGTGCCCTATTTGAAATTTGAAGAAATTCTAAGTTTTAAGATTGATTTTGGTCAATGTCCCTAAGTTATTTACTAATTCCTAATAGATACAATGTCAGTCATTTGCATAGGTAGCCAACGATCAGTTTGACAATACATGCAAAGTCGGCCATCTCATCATTTTCTGCTACTGCGAGATCAAACATAGGAGGCCAGCGGCGCACCCATGTCATTAATTATTTTTACTTCAATTTTGGAAATTATTTACCTCAGTTTTTTTACAACGGTTTTCCTAATGTTTAAGCCTATGCATGCACCAGGATCGGATGGACTCGTTGGTAAAATGTTTTCCATTGTCACTTACTATAACCTGTGGGATTCTGAACCTGCAAACTATGCTTCTCAAGGAAAAGTTTGTGATTTTCCTTCCTGTTATGGTTGCCACAGCTTTAGTCTCCACCCATTTAGTGAGTAATCCACGGCTACCACTTGGAACTTCTTTCTCCCAGCTACTTCCTAGAATGGTCCTACGATGTCGATTCCCCATTTTGTGAAAGGTCATGGCGCTTTGATTTTGGTCATTGGATCAACTGGGAGCCTCTACACCCTCGTGTATTCTTGGCACCTACAGCTTTCATGGTTAACCAGTAGTATCTGCTCTGACAGATAGGAGTACCACTGTCTTTGGCCCTTAATAGCAGCTGAAGCTTCTCTCATGTATTTCTTAGAGGACCGTGTCTTCCAGCTCTGACTCTGTACACATGATACATGGATTGGTATACCCGTTCTTATATAACATATCATTCTTCATAGCATATTGCAACACGTTCCTCTTAAATGTCCTTGCTTCTTTTTCATCTGATTGTAGAATTTCATATTCAAGTACTTCCTGATGGGTGTTGTTCAGTTGGTCTACACATTTTGTATTGCCCCGATTGGTTCAGCGTCAGTCGACCTCCTGGTTAACTCTTCCACCATAACCGACTTGGTTGAATATGCATGTGCCGAAGATGCCAGGTTACTCAGTCTGACCTAGTTTTTTTTGTAACCTCGGGACTCTTGTGATATCAACTTCTTCATACCTCGTTGCCAAAATCCTAACCCTATCACGGTACTCCATCATCGTTGGATCCTTGGAAACATAGCATCCATTATACTAGTTAGCTACTAATGTGGAATCCCATGAACATGTTTGACCGTAAATATGTTTAACTTCGTATAATAACGGAATATAAAAAAATTGGTATTTAGAAACTATTTACTATGATGAATTCAACAATATCACATACGAAAATATCATTGTTTATATATATATATATATATATATATATATTCAAATACGTGGTAAACGTTTCACAACGTTGACTGTCAAATAGTAAGTGTGAAACTTCGTCAGGGACAAAGGCCACGTATAATTTTATTCGATGTTTAACCAGTTGTATGTAACGTTTATATTTTAGTATTTTAATTTGATGTTTTACTCTTTTAATTTGATATTTGAGAAAAGTGCCTATATAACCCTACCTAATTCACATAAGTGTAAATATAACCTTTTGATAATGGAAAGTACAAATATAACCATAGATAGTAAGTGTAAGTGCAACTATACCCATTCAGGCAGATTTAGGCCGAAATCCAGTGAAAATACCATTTTACCCCTGTTAAAAAATTTTAAAAATTAAACAAAATATGAAATATGTATTCTCTAATTTTCATTTCTCTTTTTTATTTCTCACCCCCTGCCCCCTCCGTGAGAACCCTCCCTCCTCCATCCTCCGATCGGTGCTTTCCTCTCTCCTTCATCCATTCGATCGGTGACTCCACATCCTCCGCCGTTGAACCTACCCCAGCGTCGTGGTTGAGCCCTCAATCACTGCGCTCAATCACCATGTTGGAGCTGCCCTTTTTTTGGCGCCATTTTTCAATGCTTTTCCATCTCAATTTTCTAGTGTCTTATTCAGGCTGAGATGGAGGAAATAGGGCAATGGCGTAGCTAGAGTTCTTAGATACTCATTGAGCATTTGGGTTTTTAACCCGGTTAGGAAGATGGATCATAAGCTATATTTTTGGCAAGGCATGTCGGCGAGCGGAGAGGATGATACGGAGGAAGAGGAAGCTTCTGGGAATGCTCATGGAGGGCATTGATGTTGTCGCAGATGTCCTCCCAGTGCTGCTGACGTCGGTTCATTTTTTGGATTGGACGTGAAGGGCGTTGACGATGTCGCAGATGTTCTCTCTGGAGGGGCATCAATTAGAGTGTGGGTGGCGTCCTCTGACCAGAAGTCTTCTTGGGTCGGGAACGGGGGAGTGGGGGTGTTTGAGAGAGATCCAACAGGAGGAGGAGCGGTAGCGGAGTAGGGTTCTCTTCGTCGAACATGGGAAGTAAAATTGGTTTCGGAGGAGGAAGAGGGATGGCTTTGGGAGGAGTAAGTTTGGATGGCAGACGGCATAACAACAGCGGAAGGTGGTGTCTGATGGTTGCAGAAACCTAGCGACAAAGGAGGTGGCAGAAGGACATTTTGGTCTTTCAAATTTTTGTAGCCCGAAAGGCATGTTGGTCATTTTTGGTAAGTCACTGGTCAGTGAATGTTGGAATATAGTCTCTAAGGTTATATTTGCACTTATGTGAAGTAGTTATGATTATTTTTGTACTAAAAATTATCTCAATCTTATATGTGCACTTACTGAACTATATAGGGTAATATTAGTATTATCCATTGATATCTCAAAATTAGTGTATATTAAAAAAATTAAATTTTTTCATATATAATTTTTACCATTTTAATTCGATATTTTACTTTTTTGATTCGATATAATGTTTATTTAATGTTTAACCATTTTCATTTGATGTTATTAAAATTAATGTATTTTACATTTTTTTCCTAATATCCCTCATGTACTTTTAATATTTTACTTCGATGTTTTATTATTTGAATTTGATATATATATTTCTAGGGTTAAATGTTTTTCTAACCCTAAATTTAGGTTGAAAGTATCAATATAACCTTGTAAAACCAAAAATTGCTAAACAAACCCTAATTTTAGGATGAATTGTGACGATGTAACCTTCAGACCATATTCCAGCGTTGACTCACCAATTGGCCCATCGACCGGACCTGAAATGATGAAATATGTATTCCCTCATTTTCATTTCTCTTTTTTATTTCTCAACCCTGCCCCCTCCATGAGAACGCCTCCCTCCTCCATCCTCTAATCGGTGCCTCCCCATCTCCTTCATCCTTTCAATCGGCGACTCCACATCCTCTGCTGTTGAACCTACCCGAACATCATGGTTGAGCCCTCAATCACCGGGCTCAATCACCGTTGTGGAGCTACTCTTTTTTTGGCATCGTTTTTTAGAGCTTATCCATCTCGATTTTTTGGAGACTTATTCTGGCCGAGATCGAGGAAAGGGGGCAATGGCACGGCTAGGATTCTTGGATACTAGTTGCGCAGCTGGGTTTTTAACCCGCTTAGGAAGATGGATCAGAAGGCTAGGGTTTTGGCAAGGTGGGTCGGCGGGCTGAGGGGGTCATACGGAGGAAGAGGAAGCTTTCATGAGTGAACGTGGAGAGCATTGATGCTGTCGAAGGTGTCCTCCCAGTGCTGCTAACGTCGGTTCATTTCCAGGATTGGGCGTGGAGGGCGTTGACAGTATCGCAGATGTACTCTCCGGAGGGGAATCAATTAGAGTGTGGGTGGCGTCCTCCGACTAGCAGTCATCTTAGGTCGGGAACGGCGGATTGCGGGTGCTTGAGAGAGATCCAGAAGGAGGACTGGTGGCGGAGTAGGGTCCTCTTCGGAGAACATGGAAGGTGAAGGTGGCTGTGGAGGAGGAAGAGGAGTGGCTTTGAGAGGAGTAAGTTTGATCGGCAAACGACATAAAAACAGCAGGAGGTGATGCCAGCTGGTGGCAGAAACCTAGCGAAAACGTGGCAGAAGGGTATTTTGGTATTTCAAATTTTTGTATTTAGTCTGAATGGTATGTTGGTCATTTTCGGTCTGTCAATGGCTAGTGAATGCCGGAATGTAGTCTCTAAGGGTATATTTACAGTTATGTAAAGTAGTTGGGATTGTTTTTACACTAAAAATTATCTCAGGGTTATATGTGCACTTACTGAAGTATAGAGGTATTATTTGTATATATCCCTTGATATTTCAAAATTAGTGTATATTAAAATTTTAAATGTTTTCATATGTACTTTTTACTAGTTTCATTCGATGTTTTACTTTTTTTAATTCGATATAATGTTTATTTAATGTTTAACCATTTTCATTTGAAGTTATTAAAATTAATGTATTTTACATTTTTTTCCTAATGTCCCACATGTACTTTTAATATTTTGCTTCGATGTTTTACTATTTTAATTTGATATATTTTTTTAGGGTTAAATGTTTTTCTAACCCTAACTTTAGGCTGAAAGTACCAACATAACCTTGTAAAACAAAAAAAAGTGTCAAACTAACCCTAACTTTAAGATGAATTGTGACGATATAACCTTCAGACCACATTCCAGCGTCGATTCACCAATTGGACCATCGACAGGACCTGAAATGATGAACATGCCCTCGCCATTTTAGCTTAATTATTTTTCCATTTTTACCCTTTATTTCCCCCAGCCACCACCATCCACCACCACCCATCTCCACCCTCCGGCCACCCCTCTGCCACCATCACTTTTTCCACTACATCACCACCTCCTGTTGTCAGGCATCACAACCACCACCACAGCCAACCTAGAAACCACCCCACCGCCACCTACCCCCGTCATCGACTAGCAAGCCATCACCCCACTCCAGCCCTCCACTACCCAAGCCTTGATTTGCTTCGTCGCCGCTCTAACCCTCCACCCCAATACAGCCTTTCACTGGGCCTCAATTTTCTCTCATCGCCACTCCAGCTTTCCTCCACCGGGTCTCAATTTCCTCCCGTTGCCACTCGAACCCTCCACCACCGCGCCTCAATGTGCTCCCGTTGCTGCTCCAGCCTTTTACCCCACTCTAGCCATACACAACCACGGCTCCCATCGTAGTCGCTGCTCCAACATCATGCGGGCGCTCCAACATATTAGCAATGCGATGACTATTAAGAGGGGTGGGCGACGGTAACTCAAGTGAAGAATAATCCAGATGTATTATTGAAGAATTAAGAAGAATTATTGAAGATTTATTCAGATGAAGAGTTATTCATATGAGCAGCGACGGGAGCATTGAATAAAGGCGAAGAGTGAAGAAGGAAGAATATAAGCAGGGATAGAATGGTCTTTTCCTTGATTTTCGGTCAAATTTTTTGTTTAAAATCAAAATAAACGCATCTCAGGGTTATATTGGCACATACTTCATAAAGTTAGAGTTGTTTTGACACTTTCTGGTTTTACAGGGTTATATTGGCACTTTCAACCTAAATTCAGGGTTATTTTGGCACTTTACCCTTATTTGATGTTTAATCATTTTTATTTAACGTTATTTTTAATATTTTAATTTAATGTTTTACTAATTAGTTTTATATATATTTTATATTTATTTAACTTTTGTAATACAATGTGTATTTTAAATGTTTTAGTTCGATGTTTTACAATTTTAATTTTATAATATTTTTATTAGATGTTTAACCATTTTATTCTGATGCTTACATTTAATATTTTGATTTAATTTTTTAAAATATGTTTGAATTGATTTTATCTATTTTAAATCTAATGGGTTTGTAGAATAAAACCAAATTTAATTTAGCTTAACAAAAACCTATATATTAGCCCCGAATCCGACCAGTATCCGCCCCATTAAATTTTATCCCAAATCAGTTTTTCCCTAACCCAGATTTAACCTAAACTTTAGCCGGACTTCTCAGTCGCCAGTGTGTTTCTTCATTTTCTCCGCACCTTGAATTCGACAAAAACTGAGCTTGAATTTGACCAGACTCAATGCGAATTTGAGCTTGAATCGATGGCGAACTTTGCACTGGTTGAGAGCAACAAAAATGAATGTAAAATTCATCGATTATGACGGTGCAAAATTGGAGTTGAATTGTGGACGACCGGCGAGATCGAGGTCGTATTGGACAAATGAACGAATAAGGAGGAGAGGCGAAGACGAAGATGGACAAAAAAGAAGGAGAAGCAGAGAAGAAATGATGGTTATGGAGGTTGGAACTTTGCCGAAAAAGGATGTTTCCCATTACACAAGAAGGAGGTTGACGAATTCGACGTAGAATAAGGTTGCGCGGCGGAGAAGGATTCGCCAAAGAAGAAGATCTCGCCAGAGAAGAAAGAGTTGCCAAAGAAGAAGGTAGTTTTCTAAAATTACCAGATTATTCCTTGAAGTTTCTTACATTTTTAAATTTTACCCCAAATGTATAATATTTATATGTTTACCCCCAAATTTTAACCTTCATGTTTTTATTATTTGTATATGTAATTTAGTCCTTGGTCTAACTGTGAGAGAGACTCACATGACATGAACTGTTATTAAATTAATATATACTCCCTCCATCCGAGATAAAATGACATGTTTGCTTTTGGACCAATTTTTTAGGAAAGCTAACGTGGCATGGAATAATTGTGAAAAAGTATGGATATTTTGGAAAAGCAAAGGGTTTCATCTCAAAGTTGTTAAAGAGGACATTGTGGAAAATAAACAATGTATTCTTTGCTAATTTGGTAATTTTCAAAGCATGTCACTTTAGTCAAGACGGGAGAAAATAGAATGCATGCTATTTTTCATGGGACGGAGGGAGTAGAAAAATGCACTCTTATAAGTGTAGACATAACCCACGGTTTTTCAAAATTACTAATATAACCCTAGTTTGATCTGAAAGTTCGGTCAACAATAGTGTGTGAATACACTAAATTGCCTGTCTTATTAAAAATATATAAATTAATTTTAAAATGCCTTTCTAATTAAATATTAATAATTTAAACATCCACTTCACCCTCCCACCTAGGATCTCAATTTATTCCTCTGTCGTCTTCAATGGCATCTCAACTTCGGTTTTGCCCTGAATCCATCTTCTCCTCCTCCTCCCACCTCATCCTTCCTCCTCTCTCCCTCCCCAAAATTCTCTCAACCACCCCCTCTTCTTCATCCCTCCTCTCACAATCTCGTTTAATCTTTATAGCCCTTCTAATCTTGCACCTTCCGTTATCATCACATTCAATCCATTGTTCAAGGAGGCGGTGGCGACGGATGCAACACCGGCTACATGGGCGGAAGCGATGATCACAACTGTAGGTCTGATAGATTTGTTCCAATGGGGGAATTTCTCAACGGCTGTTTTCCGAGCAAGAATCAGTTAGCTGTGGCTCAATCAGTGGCGGAACCAGGGGGTGGCAAGGGGGTGCTGGCGCCACCCCTAGGTTCCGGCGGCCCAAAAATTAC
>JAULKM010101167.1:0-10262 GCA_032355605.1 Rubia tinctorum | reverse complement strand
TCTTTCCTGCGAGATTTATATGCCAGTGATCCTGATTTTTCATCTGTCTATGCTGCATGCGAGAAAGGTTCATTTGATAAATATTTTCGGCAAGATGGTTTTCTTTTCTTGAATAATAGGTTATGTGTTCCTCAATGTTCTATGCGTAAATTACTTGTTAGAGAAGCTCATTCAGGTGGTTTAATGAGACATTTTGGTACATTAAAAACTTATAATTTATTGTGAGAACACTTTTATTGGCCGAATATGCCACTTTTTGTGGATAGGATTTGTAGGAATTGTATTGATTGCTTGAAGGCTAAGTAAAAAAACTAAGCCTCATGGTTTATATACTCCTTTACCTGTTCCTACAAATCATTGGATTGATATTTCCATGGATTTTGTTCTCGGATTACCGTGATCCCAAGCAGGTAACGATTTTATCTTTGTGGTTGTCGATCAACTTTCTAAGATGGAACATTTTATTCCTTGTAGGAAGACAAATGACGCAACATATGTCACAGATTTATTTTTGAAGGAAGTAGTCCAACTTCATGACATTCCTGCGTCCATAGTCTCGGATAGGGATGTTAAATTTTTGTCCTACTTTTGGAATACCTTGTGGTGCAAGCTAGGAATGAAATTGCTATTTTCTACGACAAATCATCCTCAAACTGATGGACAAACAGATGCCACAAATCACACATTAGGGGCACTTCTGTGTGATTTGGTCTAGAAAATTTTAACGAATTGGGAAGCGTGCATTCCGATTGCAAAGTTTTCTTATAGTCGCATTGTTCATTCTACTACTTCTTTACCTCCTTTCAAAATTTTCTATGGATTTTCACCAAATACACCTCTTGATTTACTTCCTTTGAATTTTAAACAGGTGTGCAATCTGGATGGAGAAAAGAAGGCTAATTTTGTGAAGCGATTACATGAGAAGGTGCAATTGAAGATTGAAAGGACAAATGCTCGGAATGCTGAAAAAGCCAACCATGGCCGCCGAGTTATGCAATTCAAGAAGGGCGACTGGGTTTGATTGTATTTTTGGAAGGAGAGGTTTCCAAATTCCCGGAAATCTAAACTAAGTCTGCGTGGTGATGGTCTTTTTCAAGTGTTGGAACGACTGAATGATAATGCCTACAAGATTTATCTACCCGGCGATTATGGTGTTAGTACTACTTTCAATGTTGCTGATTTATCTCCATTCACCTTTGAAGACGATTCAGTTTCGAGGGTGAAACCTTTCGATCATGGAGGGAATTATGGAGATGCTAATACGACTATCACCATAAATGAACATATTCCACGAATTGATCAAACATTCAAGGGTTATGTTCGGGATCCTCTAAGTGACATGGCTGGAGCGATGACAAGGTCAAGAACAAAGTTTAGGGAGGCGATCTTAAATGCTTTGATGGATCGCCTTCATGATGAAGAATTCAAGAATAAGTTGGCTAGGGATTGGATTAATTATTCAAGCTTGTCGATTAACTAAAGACGTTATGAAGAACACTATAATATTTTTCCCACTAGGTTTTTTAATGAGGTAGTGTGATCATTGTAAACTATTGCAACATTATTTTATTTCATTCCAATAACTCGGCTATGTGGCTTTTGAAGAGTTAATATTTTAACCCAGTCCAATTAGAGTTTTAAAAAATAGTGTTATATTCTGATTAGAATAAGATTTGGTAAGATTAGACAAGGTAATATTCTTCAAGACTTCTTCTTGAAGAAATCAGCCATGCTAGGGTTTAAAGTAGGTATTTTAGTTAGATATGGTTTTAGCTTCTTAAAGCTGCCATAAGTTGATTCAGATTCCAATTATATTTAGGGTTTTGGGCTGAGAATACGCTTATAAATAGAGGGGTAGTCTATAAATTTTTGTCATTTTTTATCAATCAAATATTCAGAATTTTGAGTTATACTTATTTTTTGCGATCGTCTTCATTGTTGCTTAATCCTGCGGGTTAATTAAGTATCAATAACCTTGTGAACTAATCATGCGAGCTAGTTAGTGAGCAAATCAAAATTAGATTACCCTGCAGGCTAGAGTCTGAATTTTGTGCATCTATACTTGGTTGGGTGAGATTCCTAGTGTAGTCAAAGATCCAAAATTCTGCAATCCAAAGTCTTCGCAAGGAGATCATATCAGGAGGTGGCGAAGGAGATGAAGTCAGGAAGTGGTGTGTCTAGGCTGGGTGGTGGTGACAAAACTCCAGATTTCGGACGGCGCAGGCGGCGGCGGATGAGCGGAGGAGCGGTGGCGGTAGTTTTGATGTGGAAGAAGAAGAATAAACCTAGGGTTATTTTTGTCATTAATTTTTTTGTTTTGAGACTAAGGATATTTAAGTCATTTTAGGTTTAGTCAATGCCATAAAATTCCAAGTCAATTCCGTAATAATGCGAAAAGGTTATTCCGGCACATTTGCTAAAAAACTTAGGGTTAGAATCGCACTTTCAGATTTTAAAGAGTTAGATTGGCATTTTCAGAAAATAACAAAATTAGATTTGTATTTTGCCCAATCTAAAAAAAATTATAAGAGCAACCGTAGGTTTATTGGGCACCATCTCCCTCTGTATTTGATTTTTACCTTTTACCTTTAATACTCCCTCTAGATTTTGCTTAAATAAAACATAAGTTTCAGAATGCACCACAGTTAAAAATTGGGAGAAAGTTATTATATAAGGCTTGTTCCTTTTGGTCTATTGATGGAACACGAATGCGGGACATTTTTATTTGGTTGACGGAGGGTTTATGTGTAAATATTGGAAAGTTATTTTTTCAACTTTTCTCATGATGGCCGCTTGTGTAAATATGGAAATTCTTTATGGGCCCTATTATTTTCACACACGGATAGCTTCTTGCAATTATTTTCATGATTTTCAGGAATCGGTCAGCTTTCTGCCTCATATGACACAGCCGCATCGATTGAGGGGACGTTAAAATATCGACGCTCTTGTTATAGGGCTCTTGGGTGTGGATTTGTTGTTCCTGTCTTTCCTTTCCAGTGGCATTCGATCTAGACGACTCATGATGGCTTTTTCTCTGGTAATTTCCCTCACCCCTTCTATTAGCATTTGGCCTTCGTCTAGTTTTGACACTAATAATCCTTCGTCCGTAACTATTAAGAAGGAGAAAGAATTTGCTATTTTGTGTGATTCTCAGGTCTACAACTCAAGAAGGCGAAAGAACAAGAGCATGATAAGGAGCAAGAATCCTATCAAAAATTCATTTTCTAATCTTCTTTATCTAAGCCTATGGTAATGTCTGTCATTTTTACCAGCTTTTTGGGTTGTTAAGTTTTTGTTATATGTGGTATTTGGAGCAAAATAGTGTTTCTTTGTTGCAGCTTGCAGGATTATTACAAGATATTGGAAGTTTGTTATGATGCTACGGAAGATGACATTCCATCGAATTATATCCTCCTACCTTTGGTAATAATTGTTGGTTTACCTTTATTATTTGTATTGTCAGTTTTGTTGTTTTTAGGTGGATTTTGCTCATTTTGTTTAGTTCAAGTTGTAATGGTATTGAATTTTTGTAGATTCCTTGACAGAATTGGCATCCGGATAAGTAAAAGACCAAGATTGGAATACGTCCAGATTTCAAGAGATAAATGAGCCTTATCAATGTCAAGCTTTGTTGCCTGTCTGTTTATTTTTATTTTATTTTTGGGCATCATTTTCTTCTGTGACAAAGGTCTTAGTGTGATGGGAAGTGTAGTTCAAATGATAATTTTCTTTTGTTTTACCTTTTGTGGTAGTAACTCGGTTAAAAATCGTATATGTTTAACTGTTAACATCATAGTATCACGTGGTAATAATCTATATTGTGATTAGGTTGAAGTTGGTTCCATCAGAATGGGGTATCAATATGTACATATATGTCTAGAATATGTTTATATCCTATGAATATTGTTTCTTTATATCCCATATTAGCTGACAAGGTTAGCAAAAGAAGGAACCGGAATAATGACCTTAGCCATAGGTGATGGTATTAATGACGTTTGAATGATTCAAGAAGCATACATCGGTGTTGCATCAATAGGGTTGAAGGAATGCAAGTTAGCAAGCTGAAAAATCATTGTTGAGTGTGATTTTTGCTACTGAAATAATCTTTATTACAAGTTTAAACAATAACCTTTAGTGTTTTCAAACAAGATTGATTTTTATGCTGATGTCTATCCATAAGTTGTTGCACGTTGGTCTAATATCCAGTAAATTGGAGAATCATTATTTCATTGCTTTTAATCCTTCAGTTCTTTCACAGGCTTTGATGACTAGTGAATTTTCAATCGCACAGTTCTGTTTCCTTGAGACTACTGGTTACATGGTCATTGGTGTTACACGAGAATTGGTTAGATAGTAATTACCCTACATAAAAATTTTGTTTGATGGTCTAGGGAATTATCTACCACACACCTTCCTTTGATATAACCTTCTTCTTCTACGACTAGTTCTTCTGTTCCCTCGACATCCCTTTCAATCTTTCCCCTGTTTTATGTGTTTGTTGAAGCGTCATTACCATTTCAGTGTCTAGAAATTCATCCCCGAAGGGAAATTTTCTAGGAACTCAACTTCCTGGGAACAAAACAAAGAAGTTGACATTACTTTTTGTTGGGCTGATTGATTGGTGTTGAGGATGGAAACTATTTGTAGAGAGGAGGATGAAGATTAATGTGTAAAAGTTGCAGTTCATATTAGGTCACTTATTGGAGATGAGAGGCTTTGGGGCTATTAAGATTGTGTTTGTGGTCCCTTGAAAGCCTCAGGTACACTCACATTCACAGTGTGATGGATGGATGTTATTGAGCTGTGCAATTTGAAGAAATTTGCCTTTGTTAGGTTTGGTTGGTTGTGGAAATGAATTTTGTTGGATCATCTTTTGCGTTAGGTTTCTAGATAGAGTATTGATCAAGTCTCCAAAATTTCATATCAGTGTGTGTGTGTGTGTGTTTGCTTCCATTTTTGTTTTTCTTCCTTAGATTGAAAATAGTAGTTTTATTGTTCGTTTGAATTTCTTCTTTGTACTTCCTGAATATGTTTAAGTCAATTATATTGGTTCTGAAGTTTAAAACACTATATGGGCCTTATGGTGTTTCTGATCTGCTGGCCCTCATTTGAATCGAGAATCTGTTCTTTAAACTGGTTTTGAATATGGGCGAATTTAAGTTCGAATTTAAGTTTTGATTTCATTGTTTGGAAAAATCAGCGCTCTTATATGCTTATTGTGTTTACGAAAAATCTATGTCCATTGTTTCTGATTAGCTTTTTATGAAGATGGGAGCATTCAAGTTCAGTTTTAAGTCATAATATGCAGTTTTTGATGTTTTTTGTTATCAAATGCATCTGCTGGAATGGTCAGTTGATGTGCACCTCTGTTATTTGTCACGTGGAGATATTGCTTCTGGTCTGGTTTATGAAAATCATGGTTATGTCGTGCATTTTCTTATATGGTTCATTGGTTCTGCACATATTTAAATGCTATTATGTTGATTTTCTTAATGAACTTTTGTTGGAATTTTGTCGGAATTTTCTTAATGCCTTAATGGAGACTCTGGTCCCTTTAGAGTATGAACGAATACAATGAGGCTGTTGTGATTATCCTCTACTATTAGCTGGCCTACAATTCTCCATGCAAACACTGTGAGCATCTTCACTTATCAGCCATGTGTACTTGATTTAGGAAGTTATATACTGCTTTGATCGGAGTTTAAGATTCATCTTTAAACTCGTTGCACATAGTTCTTTGACGATGGATTTGAATTATTAAACAACTACTATAGGGAACCAAATGCATTATTATTGTATTAGGTAAAGTTTTGGGAAAGATCGTTTTTCCATACAATAAAAGGTAAAAGATTTTAGTTGCAATATTAAAAATTCACCACATAAGTTTTATGACCTAATTAATGCAACTCGAAAATTTTGTCTTCATTTTTTCTAATTTTCAGTTCAAACCTTGGTTTTTTCATGACTTATGGAAATATTATCTTTCAGGTGACAGACTCATTGTATTAACTCTACTTTTTTAGGTTGACATATCCCGCACAATTTTATTTTTCTACGTACATACTGAAATATATATATAATTGTGCATCACCAGCACCACACGATGCACAGTTTTCATCCCGCTAGTAAGTTTAAATATACGACATGTCCATAATATATACTTCATTCGTTTCATAAATATTGGTTTATTTACTTTTTTTTTCAAGTCAAACTTGGTAAACTTTGACCCTAAATATATATTAATATATATATATAATAATAATATCATATGAGACATTGTTATATTTATCTTAACATCTATTTTCTAAATATCAACTTTTTATGCGGAATTATTATATGTGCTTAGATATATTGATGATCAAACATGATTACTAAATATCGTGAAAAATAAATAAGCCAATATTTATGAGACGGAGGTAGCAGTTAGGTCAGACTTCAATGACTTGATTGCAATTTGAAATTTTTGAGAACAAAATAAATTAGGTCGCAATTAGGTCGCAATTAGGTCACAAGGAAACATGTCAAGTTATAAGAAATATTTTCGGATCTATCCTTCTTCTTCGCTTAGTTTCTTTCTTCTCATTTTTCCCTTCTGCGTTACGCAATACATTCCTCTCCAATTTGTGCTATTTTTCTATGCTTCTTCTTCATTCCTTCTTCGTTTCTTCGTCACCTCGATGAATCCTCCAATCATATACGATAAATAAGATGTTCATATCCTTAACGATGAAAACCTAACCGAAATCAATGAAAATTCACGTAGCGTCTGCATCGAAACAATTCAACCTACTGAATTTCAATGCCATTCGAACGAAATTTAGTTCGAATCGACTAAGTATTCACCTCCTATAGATCAAACTGTTTAGAACTATACTCAACAAGGTAACTACTGCAATTACAGACATTTTCATGTAAATTGTGCATATGTTACTTTACAATACTTACCGTTTGTAACACCCCAAATCTCAAACCAACATACTGATCGGACTTGGGCGTTTGATCTGACGGAAGGGTCATGACTCAACATTTCTGTAAGTTGAGGGGGAAAGGGGATGTAAAGATAAAAGAATAAATAAAATAGAAAAGAAATAAGAAAATAGAAAAAGGAATATAGGGAATGACTATTTTCTCTTAAAATTGACATTTTGACCGAACTTGACGCTTTGATCTGACGTAAGGGCAATGACTCAACAGTTCTATAATTTGAGGGGCAAAAAATATTCATAAAAAAAATTTAATGGCCCAAAAGTGAATGATGACAAGAGTTTAGATGCCACATAAGTTGTTTGGCCGAATAAAAAAAAGTGTGGGTTTTCTGACAGATGGCTTGTCCATAAGGTTATGGACATGCTACTTATTTTTTTATCTTATACACTACATTTGTTAAATTACATAATAAATTTAGAATTTTTGATTTGTGAAAATATTTTAAAAATATTTTCACATTCAAATACATATTATTACTTGTTTTAATACAATATTTAAATTGTATAAAAAATTAAAATATTCAAGATAAAAATAACTGTGGATAAAATACATTATGAAAATGTTGCATTTCCTGAAACTTTCTCATAAAAAAACCCCCAAAATCTAGATAAAGGAAAAGGAGAGTGTGTTCTTTATGTTCATAAGGTTTTTTTTATAGAAAAATTCCTATAATTTTGTGAACCTTTTAAATGTAACTCAAAAAATTTTATTAAAAAAATTCTCCACTATGTGTTATTTATATTTGACTAAATGTTTTTAGGTACCCATCATATGTTGCAATACCATCTTTTAGTCATCAAGGCCAATACCGCATATATTCATCAACTAACAAATACAAAATGATTTGTTTGGTCCCCAAAAGTGATTTTCAGGTAAACCAAAATTATTTTTCAATATAACCAGAATTATTTTCGTAATTTTACTAATTAAAAACATTTTCAATTAAAAATTCCCAAATTTCAATTTCTTATATATTTTTAAATTTAAATTTTCTTTTCATTCTTTCACCCCCCTCCCCTTTTCCCTTTCCCCTTTCCCCTCCGTCGCCTCCACCTGAAACCGCCGCCACCTGAAACCCCTTCACCCGACGCCAACCTTCTCCTTCCCATTTCATCCGCTCTCTGCACAACCCGTATTTCAAGAACCCTAGTTGTGCCCTGTTTCCTTCGTCTCGGGTCAGGAGACCCAACTGCGCGACCCATTTTCAGTAAACCCTAACCCACCGGAGAACTGTTCAGACCCGCCGTCTTGTTTCCAAGATTGCCCACCGCCGGAGAACTGTTCAGACCCGCATTTATGTCTCTGCCTGAAGTTTTCCCGGAGACGGATTTGGGTTTAGATACTTCGTCGGAGGCGATGGGGAGTGTGGGTCTCCGGTGGAATGTGAATGGCGAGGACAAAGACATGATGATAGAGATTGAAGTGGACGGAGAGAAGGAAGTGACGGCGGAGGAGGGTGACTTTAGCAACTTTGGGAGCACGACAGCTGTGGATTTGAGCAGAGTGAATTTTCCGGTGGATTAGTTTCTGACCTCTGTGTGTTAGTGTTGAGTCTCCTCAACTTGCAAAGGGATTGTTGCAACTTGAGTCTTGAAAGATTGTGTAACTGGTCTGGGTTCTTGATTTTCTCTTCATTTGTTGAACATTTGTTTTTCATCGGCATGGTGCTCTTTGGGCGTGTTTTGATGGGTATACTTCTGCCCTCAAGGGTTCGATGAAAAAATGGGGCATTGATTGAGTTTGATTTTGGAATTCTAGTTGCGTTTTCCGGTGAGTTCAACACTGGCCGCCGGAGAAGGAGTAGCAGCAAGTTGGTTATGGCTTCATGGGTTTCTGAGTTCATACTTTGGGCTTGGTTTTCTTTTTGTTCCAACATTGGAGTTGTGCGTTTCTGGTAATTTGTGGTTCGTTCTTGGGAGCATACCAACCTCGGGTTTCCAGTGACTCTCACGGTCGAGTTTTGGGCTCCAAAACGGTGACTTTCCCCATGATTAAAGATGATTTTTGCCCAAATTTGCTCAGATTTTTGCCCAAATTTGCTCCAAAACGGTGACAGAAGGGAAAGGGGAAAGGGGAAAGGGGAAAGGGGAAAGGAGAAAGAGGAGGGGGTGAAAGAAAAAAATAAATAGAAAAAGATAAAGATAAAGATAAAAGAAATAGAAATATAATTTCTTTATTGAAATGTTTTTAATTAGTAAAATTATAAAAATACCCTTGGCTATATCGGAAAATAATTCTGGTTCACCTGAAAACCATATTTGGGGACCAAACAAATCATTTTGTATTTGTTGGTTGATGAATATAGGCAGTATTGCCTCAGGGACCAAAATATGAAGAGTGAAAATTCATAGTGGAACTCATAGTGCATAATGTAGATGTTAGTAAATAACTAAATGACTAATCACATTTCTTAAGAGGGGTGCAATTAATTATGAATACATTTGACTTTTCAGTATTGTCATATCATTCACTGTGTGATTTCGCAACTCTCTTTATCATTACTTTAGTTTTTATATTTTAATCCATGAAATAATACTTTCCCTGGGAAAAAAAAGTAGCACATGAGTATACTATAACAATTAACACAACAAAGTCCAATTTGGCCTCTTGCGAAGAAAAGAGGAAACCAGGAACGGTAAGAAGAAGATACTATACGTCTATAACTACAATCCTTTAAAAAAAAATTTAAAACTACCATAAATGGTAGGGGGATTTGTATTGGCTTCCCCAAGAGTAAATACACAGAACAAAAATAAATAAGCCGGTTGGCTATGTTTTAGTATAATAATCCCTATGGCTTAGAACTACTAGCTGACGGGCAACACTAGTTACCTCCAAAAGAATAAAGAACAAGTACGTAGAGTGTCGCTAGATTACATTTAGAAACCGGAATGATTTACAAAAGCATCACCTAAGCACCTAGTGTCCTCCGAACAGGTTTGAGAATCGCCGAGACGAGACTCAAGTATGTCAAAAGGATTAGGAGTTTTGTGCGTAGATGGATGCATGAGTGCAACTCTCTTTGTCCACAATATGGGAGCAAGTATCCAGAACGAGAAAAGGCTCGGTATGCTGATGTGAGTTGCCATCTTTATCCAGAAATTGTCCTGAAAGTTGTGAACCTGCACCAAGATGCCCAACTTGACAAAGCAATGAGTGAACCTGCAAAGTAGATTATTCAGTAGCATCCATTCTGGAATAGATCCTTATATCATGATAAATTGAAGGATGAGCTCGGAAGGGTGGAAACACTAGGTGCACAAGTTCATGCATAT
>JAULKM010101166.1:0-10263 GCA_032355605.1 Rubia tinctorum | reverse complement strand
TAAAATCAAATGTTTGATAACTTTAACTGAAAATAAGAATTACGTACAATCAGGGGACGGAGCCAGAAAAAAATTGGTGGGTCACAATTTTATTTGATAACTGTATATGAAAATAGTGTTAAAATTTTGTAAAAATAAATAAATTTAGAAGGATAAAATGATCTAAAATTAAAAATAAACTAAGACAATAATCAAAAATCATATATTAATTAATTAAAAATATTGAATAATAATATATATATTTTTAAAAAAGTGGGATAATTGCCTAACCTTATCCAGGCGTAGCTCCGCCCTACGTACAATGCAGTCTGGAATGACGGGGTATCTCTAGTGGCAAAAAGTGAAAATAACTATCTGAACAACACCAAGCAACTAGAATGGAGATGGAGACCTCAATATTATGCGGCAATCAACCTTTATCCAGGTGATTTTCGCATTGGTGATATTAAAACACAATTTTAAGACGGACAGGATGAACTTTATGGTTAGGAATCAATCATCCATGATGCATGATGTATGTTCTACAGTGCTCATATTTTGTGAGATCATTGTAATTTTATTGATATATATATTATATAATTTGCATTTTACGTATTTTAGTGCGGGAATTCATTGATTGTAAGAATTTGAGAGGGAGATATACGTTGTATTTTTTTACCTTAACCAACATTTTTTTCCCAATGAATTTTCCAGTTAAAGTTTTTAATGTGGCGATGTGATCCAATGAAAAAATATTTTTATTTTATAAGACATTTTTCCAGAGATGAAAGAAGAGAGACAAAAACAGAATTGGTGAAGTTATGAGATGAAAAGTGAATAATTGAAGAGATGTGAATTTGAAGAAATTAAAGATATTCAATTTTCATATTGATAAGAATTTTATTATCTTTTTCCAATTGAAATTCCTTAAGTAAAAGGTCTTGGGAAAAACCTTTGGAAAAACCTTTGGGATTCCTTAAGTTTAGGAATCAGTTAAGGCAAAGTTTTGGGAAAAATCGTCTTTCCATAGACTTATGGAAAGACGGAGTTTAATTAGAATAATAAAAGGTAAAAAGTAAAAAGTCTTTGTTGCAATATTAAAATTTTATTATGCAACGTGTAGTAGTTATAAATTTTATAACCCGGTTCATGCAACCCGAAATTTTTTTCTTCATTTCTTCTAATTTACACTTTAAACCTTGGTCTTTCCGTGACTTATGAAAAGACCGTATTTCAAGAGACAGACTCTTCTTCTAAAGTGATAAAATGATAATATTACACTTAATTATGAAAAAGGAGAGCATGTCTTTTTTATAAAACGTCTTAAAGAGTGAAATAGATAAAGTCAACTTTGTCAAATTGTTATATTAATTAAAATTTGATTAAATAAAAAACACACATCTAAACATATACTCCCTCCCTCCCACCCAGCTTATATTGCATAGTTGTTTTTCTGACACCATTATCTATTTAAGTTTGACCGCATATTTGAATATATTATGAGCAAAATTATTATCATATGTGGTATTGTTGAATTCGATGTAACAAACAGTTTTTAAATATCAAATTTTTATTTGCCGTTATTATACGTAAGTGAACATATTAATGATCAAACATATTTTTTGAACAGCGTGATAATGATTGTTGTGCAATTTAAGTTGGGACAAAGGGAGTATATCTAATAATTATTTAAATATAATAATATTATTTACATATTTTAAATTTTCATTAATGTTTTCTTATATAATTTAATATACTAAAATATTTTTAAATTTATTACAAGTGTGAATATGTGTGTGTGTGTGCGCACACGCGCGGGCGCCAACTAAAAAGTCTAGAGTTAATATTTTTCGAATAATAACTATTATAATGAAATCATGTATAAATATGACTTACAAGTTAGGAGTTTTATGAGTTATGGTCGACGACACACTAGTGAAGATCCTTGGAATAAAGGCAGCGATTAAAGGCAATTCCTAAGGAACCGCCTTTGATTGAGACCCGAGGGAGGTTCCAAAATCAAAACTGCCTCCCAAGGCACCCGAAAATTTTTAAAGGCACTTTTCAATTGATTAAGAGCGGTTTTTCAAGAACTACCTTTGATGGGTATCAATTAGAGGCAGTTCAATTGAAAATCCGCATTTAATTTGGTGTCTTTATGGGCCCCTATACAAAGAGAAACCATATTTTTCCATGCCTTAGAATTTTTTCTCCCTCCCCCATCTCACATCTGTCTCTCTTCCTCCCTCTCACACATCCGCCTCTCTCTCCTTCACTCAGCCACCCCTCTCGCCCTCCCTTTCACTCCTGGCGGCCCCTCCTTCACTCAGCCACCCTTCTCCCTCCCTCTCACTCCCTGCTGCCTCCGTCCCTCTGACTCCCGCTGGTGTTTCTCACTCATGCAGGAGCACTCACCACCGCGATCACCCTTACCGCCAGAGCCCTTCGCCACGTTGCCCTTAACACCGGAGCACTCCGCCATGTCTCCCTCATCAACGGAGTCCGCTGCCTCGCCCTAATCACCACCGAAGTTTGCCGCGTTGAAGAAATGTACAAATCTGGGTTTATATTTTATATTCTTTTTTTCAACAGATCTGTGTATATGTGTGATTCTGTTACAATATTTATATGTTACAATATTTATGTGTGATTCCATTTTTTATTATGTTAGAATAATGTTTGTATGTGTGATTTGTCAGATCTGGTTGTTCTTCCTGCTGTCGGAAACCTAGGTTTCACCTTTTTTTGGGACCCCGAAAAGAGGTTTGAATTCATAACCTATTTGGAACCCCAATAAAATGCGATTTTTTAACCTCCTCTAATCAAAACAATCAAAGATAGGAGCAGAAAAGACACTTGAAAAGTGTCTTCTCAAGTCCTTCAAAACCGCTTTGAATAGGTTCTTTCTCCACTGGTGACAAAATTAGAAGAAAAAAATTTAAATACAAACTGTTCATTTTTGTTAGTACAAAGTACTCTTTACACGGTAATGCCTAGGTATCAATTCTTGTAAAAATATCCTATTCTCTACAAGGAGCCTTTTGTTTTTGGGAAGACCAAAAAGTATACATACAAAATAATATAATATAAATCATTGACTATAAATCATTAAATCAACATATATATATATATATTAGTTCATTGAATTTTTATACAAAAGTAATATACTCCCTCTTCCCTCTGTCCCATCATAAGCTGCACACTTACTATTTGGCAGTCAACACTCTTAAATTTTGACCACAGATTTAAATAGATATATAAATAAGTAAACATGTCGTATATGATATTGTTGGATTCGTCGTTATAAGTAGTTTCTAAATATCAACTTTTTATTTGCTGATATTATACGTAGTTTAACATATTAGTGGTCAAACATGTTTGTTGAAGACCGTGAAAAAGATTCTGTGCAGCTTATGCTGGGATGGAGGGAGTATTAAAACATTAAAATGACATGTTTGCTATATTTACCTCTGGCAAGATATTTGAAAAGTATCGAAACCAAATCCGATCCAAATCCGAATTAATAAATTATATACCCGAATTGTACTTAAAATCGAAACAACCTGAACCAAACTTGATTCAAAAAATTTATACCCGAACTGTACCCAAAATCGAAATAACCCAAACCAAAATTAACGTAATCTGACATTTTTCAAAACTATCAGAATGACATCTCGATCCACACCCAATCAAAACTCAGTAACCAAACAAACGGAATCATACCCAAACCGATTGATTCTTAGACGGACCGGAAAGATCCGTAGGTCTACTGATTTTGTCACTTTAGTAAACTTTTGGGAAGATTCAATCTTACTTTTGTTTTACTTTTGATGGTGCACTTGTTGAGTAGAACTCTTTTAGATCAAAATATGGGAGATGGACAGTCATTTGTGTTTTAGATTTGAAGGAAATTCTCAATAAAATAAATTTCCATATATTCTTTGGTTTAACATTGGGAAAACTTTTTGGAAATACCGTGTTTCCATAAGCATATGGAAAGACGGGATTGAATTAGAATTATAAAAAAAATTAAAAGGTTTCAATATTAAAATTTTACTATGCAATGTGCAGTAGTTATAACTGTATGAACTGATTAATACAACCCATAAATTTTATTATGATTGCTTCTAATTTATATAAAAAAAATTACATTATAAACCTTGGTATTTTTATAATTTATTGAAAGTTCATTTATCAATAAACGGACTCTTAACATTGGGGTGGTTATTCCATCTGTTAGGACCGGAAAGTTCATTGAGCACCAGAAAATTAAGGATTGTTAAAATCATAAGATGGAATTAGTGATAATTGAAGCGCCTCCTTTGGAGTTTGGAGTATAAAAATAACACCGCAAACAAATTAGACTCAACTGATAAAATGACTCTAATTTTAAATTAAAAGTATCAATATAATTTTGTAAAATGAAAATGTATTAAAATAATCCTAATTTTATGATGTATGTGCCAATTTAATTCTAGGCACTGTCAATTTCATTGTCAATCGAAGATTTGGCAAAAATTTAATGAAATCACTGTTTTATCATTGGATTAAAAGGGGAAATGAGAATTCATCTTATGGGGACGGAATGTTTTTGTCATTTCAAGTCCGGTCAACACCTTAATTGATAAATCAACGTCGGAATAGTGACAAAATGTTATAATTGTACATATTATCATAAGTTAGGGTTATTCTGTCACTTTCTCATTTTGTACGGTTATATTGTCAATTTCATCATAATCCCAACCAATTAACATCTGGGTCGAAATCCATTGAGTCGGTTGACTAAAGTGAACAATGGAAGTTTTGATAGTGCAATTCGTATATTGCATCCCTGGTATACTACTTATATACATTGTATATATATTAAATGTGTATTTTAATACTATTATGTGTGCATTAAAATGTTTATATAGTATTTACTATGAACTTACAATGCACAATAACATATAAAAGAATACCCAGCATTTACAATCAACTTATAATAATATACAATAACACAAGTAAGAATATACACTCATATAATATAATATGAAATGACACAAAATGTTCTATAATAACACACGTAAGAATATATTATATGAAATGACACAAAATGTTCTTGACTTTACAAAGCCATGGTAACCATGGGCGGAATCAGGGGGAACGATCGGGTGTTGGCGTCACCCCTATGATTCGGTGGCCCAAAATTTAGGTCTACGAGCCACCGGAATCCATGGATTCCCCCTCCCCCCTAAACTTAGATTTCATCTTCCCTTTCCCACGAAATCTGAGGAAGACGATGTCATTTTTTTAATTTTTATTTTTTTGTTTCTTCATTAAACAAAACGACGTCGTTTTAGTATAAGTGAAACGACGTCGTTTTGTTCTCGTCAAGAGAATTTAAAAAATCTGATAAATAGGGTTAACCCAATAGGCTCAACTACTCTCACGCCCAACCATTTCCTTTAAAAAAATCCCAATAATTTTCATTAATTTTATTTTTATAACCTTTTTATGTTATTATAAATTCATTAATTAAAAAGATAGAATAATAGCAAGTATGATTTTTCGTATTTGTAAAATTTGAATTATTTTATACTCACTTCATTATTTAAGCGGATTTTGTTTGAATATGTCGAATTAAATTTTTAGGAAAAAAATCAGTGTAAATCAACCCCACTAAAAAAAATTTGCCTGTATAAATCAACCCCACTAAAATACTGTCCTGATTCCACCCCTACTCAGTATGGATTTCCCATTTTTCATGGACCGAACCTCATAAGTTGGGCATATAAAAAGCAACGGGTTGTCGCTCGATCTAGCACTGAGGCCGAGTATCGGTCTCTGGCTTATACCATTGTTGAATTGTTGTGAATCAAATAGCTTATTCATAATCTTTGTGCTCCTAATCTTTCAACCTTCGTTGCTCTTGTTGACAATGTTGGTGCTATATTTATGAGCGAAAATCCCGTGATCAGTACAAGGTCCAAACATATAGCGTTGGGTTTCCATTTCGTTCGGGCGCAAGTCAAATTAAAGGCGTTGAAGATTTGTCATGTTTCTTCCATTGATCAATTGGTTGACATCTTCACCAAAGCTCTCAGTAAACATCGTGTCACTCATCTTTGCACGAAGCTTCAAGTTCGTCCCGCCATTGAGCTCGCTGAGAGTAATGACTTGTTCAAAATCTGATACATTGAAACCGTGGTTGTCTTTGTAACAGTAGGAGCTGAAATTATCTCTCTGATATCAATTCCTTGTTTCTTGCTGATCTTTAGCTAAGTTCTGTTGTACTTTGTCAATATATATCTGATGTAACTATTGCAGTGCATATGAATGAGAAACATTTCTCTCATATTCGTATGAATTTATAATTAATGAGGGTTGCCTGATGTTTAATGACGGATTTCCATTGTTTTAATTCGCGGGTTAATATTTGTTTGGGCAGCCATAGGATTTTTCAAGGTTTGAGAATGCAGGTGTGTCCAATTGCGACCACGTTGAAAGGTGTGGATCACAAGGACAGGTGGCGGAGGTGCGGCGTTGAGGGGAGGAGGCGTGGCGGCGCCCATGGAAGAAAGAGAGATTGAAAAATCAGGGATATCAGGAGTTCTTGCTCAGTTGGGGGTTTAATGCACCATTTTGGACGGATGATTGGGCAGCGGTAGGGGTTGGATGCAAAGAAGGGAGGACGCATTATCCTCACCTTTGGGTTTTTTATTTTCGTTAAACCATTTCGCTGAGTAATTGGTGAAAATTAGATGACGCATTACCATAATGCGTCCTCAATGTTTAATTTTTTCGTTTGTAATTTATTTTCAGAAATAGGTGTGGAAAAATGGAAAATTAGATGACGCATTATGATAATAAAGAAAAATGTAGAGTACGCATTATGGAAATAAAGAAATTAGAGGACGCGTTATGATAATTAGAGGACGCATTATGATAATAAAGAAAATTTTGTGGCATTTTATTTGATTTGGGCCGATGGAAGGACGTTGAAAATAAAGAAAAATGTAGAGGACACATTATGGAAATGCGTCCTCTTGGTATTTTTCTACTTTCAATCAATTTTTTTATTTACTTATTTTATTTGAAACTGTTGTGAAAAATATTTTATTGATTTTTTGGTAGTAGAATTTGTCGTGATACATATTAATGTTTTTAATGTATTTTTAATTTTTTTTCTTGAATTAGTTGGTTAACAAACTGAAATAGCTATTGTGACCTCTATCTTATTCTAATTTAAATTATTATATAATTTTTTCCGTATTTTGAAATAACTATCTTAAGAAAGTAACGTAAAGAATGCGTTGTAAGTCCTTTTATTTTATGTTTGTATTTTTCTTATGTTTTTGGTTTTTTTGTTTGAATGAAATGCAACACATATGTGTGGAATATTTTTGTAATTTGTGGACGATAATAATAACACAATATTGAAAATTTTCTGGCTAGTTTGGATGGAATGTAAGTATTAGTTATACAATGTTAGTTAAACGCGTCTCGAATGTACTAATGACGCCCTCCGCAAAGTTTTCCAACTGTTCCACATGGAGGTGGCCGTATGGTCCTGGATGGGCGTTTTCTTACAGGTACATGAGTGGACGCTGCTAAATCCTCATCTTGAATTTCCTCCGCTGGATCCTCCTCCATATCCTCCACGTCATCGTCATTGAATTGATCCTGAAGTTGAGGACCGCCAGCAGTATGCATCGGAGAAGTCAGAAACAAATGTGTGTGACTGCCACGTAGAGTAAGGTATGAACTCGAATGAACCGGTGTAGTGGTGCACTGCGATGGGCTAGCATCTGATGCTCCTTCTTAGGCATGTAAAGGTCCGGCTTGAGAAGAACCAACGCCAGCAGTAGGTCGTGAAGGGCACCGTCTTCGACCACCTTGTCTGGTTAGAGGAGCTGGACGGTAGGTTCTGATGTCGTTGTACCTCGCACCAGTGGGAGGTCCGTTGGGTTGCACATGTGGGTGATAGTAACGCACCCTGGAGGGTTCTTGCGCACATTCTAGGAGATGTTTGGCATCCTCATGTAAGTTCATGATAACCTCTGCGTAATGCGGGGGACATGCGTCCAGATTAATCTCGGAGTTGAGATGCATCCTAAACATGACCTGCATCTGCATGAATGAGATGAACATGTTAGATAAACCCAGATGGGGAAATCTGTTGTATTAAATAAATGTCAATGGACAAAACTAATAAATACCATGTACTCCATGGTCGCCCCATCACCATGAAACCCCCATGTAACTGCTAGGGGCCTGCTTGGACGTTCAATCATTGTCACGGGTTTATGAATTGTCAAAGCATTGTAACAAAACATAATTGGTCACAGTATAGTAAATACACATAACGTGGTATTGCTCACAGCCCAATGGCCACAGAATAGGTATATTAATAGTTACAGTAATGCATTGCCATGGAAATATAATAAAACATAAATACATAGATATCCCTAACACTAAAGACACTAAAAAGTGATAAACAAACAGATAAACAAACTTGGTATTACAAACGGTACGCTACGCAGGACGCCAATCACGAACCCTTCCACGAACACCAAACAGTCTTTCGTCCATCTGATTACTTATCTTTCTCTCCGCAAATTGGCAGCGTCTCCTATTGCGAAACTTCTCGATATCAGGGACCAATCTCCAGTCCGCGGGTTGCCACAATGTTGGATCTCTAACAGGTAAGAAACCGGCATTGTATTGTGATACGAAGGTGGCCTTGTGATATGCCTTATCGCAAAGGTTGATGGGATCGTCACTCCTTTTTCGGCAGATAGCCAAGGCGTGGGAACAAGGCAGCCTAAAAATTTTCCATTCTCGACAGTTGCATTGTTTCTTCGAGTATTTCACAATGTGGTGGCGTTCACCCACTCTGCCATCGAAGGACCTTTTCTGAACTCTGTAGATCTGTAAGGTACGATCGTACACACTGACAACATGTCCCCGCCCCCAGTTGTCGTTCCTCTAGAACTTCTTCCAGATACTGCTCGGAAAAACAGAACTGCAAAATAACAATCACAATGACTCGTTAACTTCTTGACCGGATGCATATGTAGATACACTTGTGTAACGTGCACCTACCTCCAGTTGGTGGCTTCCGTTAACCTTTGCACAAACATTTCAATTGTTCTTTAAAAAGTTGCATTAATACATGTAGTAATCGGTAGATGTCTCTCCCGCCCCAAACAATTGTTGTATTTATCCGACATGTTGGTTGTAAGTATACCCCACCGACGGTTTCCATCGAAGGTGAGACTCCACTTACTGTTATCATATTCTTTCAATCATTCCCAGGCAGCGGGTTCGAGCTCTTCCAACTCCGCCTTGTACTCTCGCCACTTCTGTTCCTGTCTGGCACTGCCAAGCTGCCAGACCAGAGTCTTCAGATGCGCATTTTTGAACTTCCATTTTCCCGCATAGAGGAAATTAGACTAAAAATGCCTCAGACAGAAACGGTGATACTCAGCCGGCTCCATCCATCCATCGTTGTGTGTGCCATTACATTCAAGATCCCCAAATGAATGTAAGATATAACACATACTGGCTTGGAATTATTACCTACCACATGCTGGCGCAACTTGACCATGAACCATTCCCAACTCTCATTTGTCTCAACATCCACTATCGCATATGTGATGGGCAAAATGGAATCATTCGCATCGTGAACAACTACAACTAGCATGGTGGAAATGTAGGCTTCTTTCAGAAAAGTACCATCAACACTGATCATAGGCATGCACAGTCGAAAGGCTTCTATAGCTTGACCAAATTCCCAAAACACAAACTTGAACTTCCTAGACCCATGACCATGTACTCTATCATGAACGTTCGCCAAATCCACCACTGTTGTAGGATTCGCTCTGACCAGTTCATCCATGAAAGTGGGCAATTTCACCGCTGAAGCTAGCCTGGCCAATTTCACCGACGTAGTCATTGTCGAAGACATTTCGTTCTTCATTATAACCACCATGCGGACCAACACTCATGGAGGGCTGACAGCAACCTAGATGGACATACGCTGCAGGTTGACTTGCCTCACCGGCTTCTCCAAAACCTAGGGAATAATTAGGTGTTGGAAAGGGAGGGTAAGTTGCCGGTGAATAGTTCTGAACATTGCTCAACAACGACATGAACGTGCCTGGGCCGACATCACCCAGACGTTCTAAGTTGGTCTCAATCCTCTCCAGCATAATGTAAAAATCCACTGACGACAAAGACATTCCATCAACAGTATCGAAGAAGGTCTCCGTCGACTCATCGTCGTCCACTTCATAACATCGA
>JAULKM010101164.1:0-10264 GCA_032355605.1 Rubia tinctorum | reverse complement strand
AATATTGCAACAAAAACCTTTTACCTTTTATTATTATAATTAAACCCCGTCTTTCCATAAGCATATGGAAAGACCGTTTTTCCCAAGAAATTTCCATTATTTGAACGGTTTTATATCGTAAAATTTCGTCCAAATCATAACTAATTACTCTGTATGCAAAAAAAAAGAAAGTTCCCTACATATATTGAAAGTTATTTCTGATAAAAAAATTTATTTGAAGTGATTTATATCATAAGTGTTTAATATGCCACTACCTTTGGTTGCTAAGAATTTCTTTTTTAAAAAAAATCAATGCTGGAAAAAACGCCAACGGCGATTACAATGAGTGTAATTGACATCTAATTTAATTAACATCTAGCAATAACTAACATCGCACTTGGGGATATTAACTTGCTTCTCGTGAAAATTATGACCACTTGGCAGAGAGGAGCGTATCACGCATCAATATTACTGCCCTAAATAGGGATTTTCTATTAATGTAACACCACTTGATTCAACAACCATCTATGTTGTCCAAACTGTAACACCTTGAAAAACACAGATTTGACGTATCCAAATTAATAGAAATCAAAAAATAAAACTACAAACAACTAAATCAAAATATTATCATGAGTACAACTATTTAATCGATTAGGTCAAAAAATAAAAATAATCTGTGAAGATAAATTACACACTTAATGAATAACAAAAATATAAATTAAAACAAAATAAACTGTTGTTATCTCCCTTAACGAAAAGATGAGAAAAATGATAGGAGAAAAATGGGTGGGACGGGAGGCGGCCAGGTTTTCGTACGTGTCTGGTGGTTGCTAAGAAGTTTGTAGCATTGCATATTGATTGAGACTTTTTTGTTTTTTTAATACATAAACATCATGATAATCAATTTTGTCGTGCATTCAACTTTATAGGTTTGTAAATGTGAGTCTCTTGTTTCGCAAATTTTTCTTCACTCTCCATCACGTATTATTTAAATTTCGAAGAAAATATAGAACATCCACTATAAATTATTTATTTATTTTTTGAGAGTTTAACTCTGCAAACTTTGACATTAAATATAAATTATATATAAATAATAAAAATATCATGTGAGATATTGTTAGATTTGTCTTAACATCTATTTTCTAAATATTAATTTTTTATGCAACATTATTGTAGGTAACTAAAGATATTTACGGTCAAACATGCTCATTAAACAACGTGAAAAAGTAAATAAGCAATTTATAGCTGGACGGAGGGAGTATATAATTAAAAGGATGAATGGACTAAGATTCTAGAGCAAAGACTTTTTTATAAAAAAATTAAATTGTATCTATTAGCGGGAGTCTTTCTGTGCGGTGCACGTTGCTGTTGGATTTTCTTTCATGTAATATTTGTCTCTCGCATTAAAATTTTAAAAAATCAATAAATTATAAAATTTATTCATTATGTAGAGCTATATGAATTATAAAGTGAAATAATTAATTTAAGGCAAAGTCTTGGAAAAGACGGTCTTTCCATAGGCTTATGGAATGACAGAGTTTAATTATAATAATAAAAGGTAAAAGGTTTTTGTTGCAATATTAAAGTTTTATTATACAACGTATAGTAGTTATAAATTTTATAACCCGATTCATACAACCCGAAAATTTTATTTTAATTTCTTCTAATTTACACTTTAAACTTTGGTCTTTCCATGACTTATGGAAAGACCGTCTTTCAAGAGACTGACTCTAACCTCAATTGTCTCTCTTTTCTTATACGAATTTCAACTGTAATTATATGTTATGTTACTATATTAACCTCAATTGTTTCTCTTTTCTTATACAAATCTCGTAGTTATATGTTAATTACTTTCTTATACGAATTTCAACTGTAGTTATATGTTATATTACTATATTAACCTCAATTGTTTCTATTTTCTTATACGAATCTCGAATTTCAACCGTAGTTATATGTTATATTACTATATTAATCACAGTTATACTTAACCACAGTTATATTACTTTCGCAGCCGTCAATTGTCTCTTTTCTTATACTAATTTCAACCGTAGTTATATGTTATATTACTATATTAACCTCAATTGTTTATCTTTTCTTATACGAATCTCGTAGTTATATGTTAATTACTATATTAACCTCGATTGTCTCTGTTTTCTTATACGAATTTCAACTGTAGTTATATGTTGTATTACTATATTAACCTCAATTGTTTTTCTTTTCTTATACGAATATTGAATTTCAACCGTAGTTATATGTTATATTACTATATTAACCACAATTATACTTAACCACAATTATATTACTTTCACCGGCGTCAATTGTCTTTTCAACCGTACTCTTTTTTTTTCATTACCCATGTTTATACTGTTTGATTATAAATATCCCATCTTTTCTTATACGACTTTCAAACGTAGTTATATGTTAATTATTGTATTAACCTCAATTGTCTCTTTTCTTATACGAATTTATATGTTATATTACTATATTAACCTCAATTGTCTCTCTTTTCTTATACAAATCTCGAATTTTAACTGTAGTTATATGTTATATTACTATATTAACCATAGTTATATTATTCCCACTTCCGTCAATTTTCTTTTCAACCGTACTCTTTTTTTCATTGCCCATATTTATACTGTTTGATTATAAATATTCCAAGTATCTTGTTAATCATTTTAAATTTCAAGAAACAACTGTTAATCATTTCAGAGAAAGTTTTTCAAAAAACAAAATGGAGATAGGGACGGTGATGAGTTGTTGTGCATTGGGTTTTCACGTACATCAACGTACTTCCAACAAAGTGGATTTACTGTGGCGGGAGTGTTATGGGAGGTATATATTCAAGTTTTCCCATTTACATTGTTGATCATGTTTTTTAAATGTTTTCCATTTCCCTTTTTCAGGGAGTGTTTGCTTTTAAAGGTGATGATTTTAAAATGTCAGAATTCGTGTAGATTTTATTTTCTAACGTGAAAATAGAGGGGAGGGCGCATTCTCCAAATTATTATTTTATATTATAAATAAAATTGATATTATTTTATCAAAATTATACTATATGCTTTATAGTATATTATAAATCATAAAATAATATTGTAATTGAATTACAATAGTATCATAAAATGATAGTATATAAAATAATATCATTTTTATTTGTAATATAAAATAATAATTTTATAAGAAAAAAATGCTGTATATATTTATATTAAAATATTTTGAATTTTAATTATTTAATAATTATTATTATTATTAAAAAATGAGTTCATATGAAAATTATATTTTTGTTTAAATTCGACCCATTTACTACTCGAAATATAATGTTATAATATTTTTATACAAATAATAATTAAATATTTAAAAATTCAAAATAATTATAATGCATAATTAAATTAAATAGTTATATTTATATAAAATAATATCATATTTATTTATAATATAATATAATAAAATAATAATTTTATAAGAAAATAATATATATTTATATGAAAATATTATGAATTCCAATTATTTAAGAAATAATATTTTATTAAAAAACTAAATTAAAAAGCGAAAATTTTTAAACATGGAGGACGTATTCATAAAATGCGTCCTCTCAATTTTTCTTTTATTTTATACTTCTTATAAAGAAAATCCTACAAAAATTAAAAAAACAAAACCCCCGATCGAGCATTTGGACCCGCCCCTTTATTTCCATATTAAAAAATAAAACTGACACGGCTTCCAAAATTTTTAAATCATCACTTTAAAAGCAAGCACTCGTTTTTTTATCAACCCACACCATTCTTTCTCTGTGGATTTTGTGTCGAATCCAAGTTTCAAAAGAAACTGCATTTATTTTATGAACATGAAGTGGCTTTTATGCATCTACGACATGAAAGAAGATGAGATTCAGACCTGCGAACCTTGTCCACACAGGTCGTCCTTGAAACCTCTGTTCATAATCGTGGAGTAATCCATGTCTACTGATTTAGTCATTGGGAATACTGTTTTTTTAGACACATGTTGGCTACATGTTATTAATTATTACTTAAGTTAACGCATTTGTTCACTGTCAACAGCATGTCTCAAGAAAGACATATTTCCTTACCCTTAATTATAGATACTAGTCTATTGTACATTTTACCTTGAATATTCTTTTTTTATAAAATTTAATTATTATATTTTAAAAGTTAAAACAAATAATAATGTGTATCTGAATGTGAAAATATAAAAATATATAAGTTCAAAACTTTATTTTTAACTATCTAAATTTAGTACTCCCTCTGTCCCAATTCAGACTGCAATTTAACTATTCATTTAGTCAAAACTTCTTAACTTTGACCTCAACATTGAATAGATATATAAGTATAAATATTATTGAGTGAAACCTTGTTAAATTCGTTAGGACATATATTTTCAGAATATCAACTTTTTACAAGTTTTAATTATACTTAATAAAAAATATTAAGGATCAAACATTTTTAGTCAACTGCTGAAAGTCAAAGTGTGCAGTTTGAATTGGGATAGATGGAGTATGTAATTTAACAAATGCAGTGTATAAGGTAAAAAATAAGTGGTTTATCCATAAACTTATACTTATTGATAGGTCGTCAATCAGGATACCCAATCCCCTGCCAATATGTACTCCCTCCGTCCCACAACTATTGTCTATTTTTCTATTTTTGTCCATCTCACAAGTTTTGGCTACTTCTGAAACTTACCCATTTAAGTAAAATTGAGTGGCCCCTAGTTGGGTCACATCTATTTTCTTGAATGTTGAGTCAAAAAGTGAGTGATCACATCAACTTTCTTATATTTTGAGTCAAAAAGTAACTGACCATTAGTTGTGGGATGGACGGAGTATACCATAATACTACTAAAAGTTATTTGAAGGGGAATAATTTTTTTGATGGCATTGAAAGAGGCGCTTTGGTCATTGAATAATTCTTTGGGATACAATCCTACTTACTTCAGATAATTTTTAGTGTAAAAATAACCCTAACTAGTTTATATAACTGTCAATATAACCCTAAAACACTATTTTCGGCGTTGACCGGACATAAATTGACAACAATACTCTTTGACCTAAAGCCTATAATGTCAGGACAATTTTTCCCTCAAGACCGTCACCTCCACCACCAGGTCACCACCACCACCCCTTCAGCCAACCCCTACCACCACCCCCAACCACCACTAACACCCCATCCACCCAGCCCCCACCACCACCACCCTCCAGTCAATCCCCGCCACCCGTCCAGCCACCCCATCACCACGGCGTCGTGCCAATAAACAAGGAGTGTTGGCGATTAAACGACAAACAAATAAGGAGCGACGATTGAACGGACAACATCGCCAACAACAACGTCGGCCTAATTCTGCCTCGGCGATTGAACGAACAAGGGTGCCTCAACAAGGGCGCTTGAATGAACCGACCTAAATCTGCCTAAATTTGTTTGATTGATCGGAGATTGAAAAAACAAGGGCGCCTCTGAGGGTCGTGCTTTCCTGGATAACAATGCCAGGGGAAGTGCGTCGACCGCTGAAAGATCCAACAATAACCAGGCGCAGTCGGCCGCATTCGCCAGTGTCACTGGAGCCGTCAAAGAGTGCCCCATCCTAATTCATTTCTAAATCGGAAGATGAAGAAAGTAAAAGTTGCGAGGGAGAGAAGAAGAGAAGAAGAGAAGTGGAAGAATTTGATTAGGGTTATTAAGGATATAACAGTATTTTCATTGTTTTTATTATTTTTTACTTTTTCTTAGAGGGGGAAAATAATCTTATCATCAAATTCCAGCCTAAATCTATCGGAATGGGTACATTTACACTTTCACTTACTATCTAGGCTTATTTAACACTTTCAATTATCAAAAAGTTATACTCCCTCTGTCCCAGATTAAGTTGCACACTTTGACTTTTGACAGTTGACTCAAAAAATGTTTAACCATTAATATCTTTAACTATGTACAATTAAAAATTATAAAAATAATATTATAAAAATACACATTAAGACGAATCTAACACTATACCACATGATAATATCTTTACTTATATATCAATATAAATTTATAGTTTAAATTAATTAATTTTAATTAAATAGTTCAATTGTAGATTAAGCTGAGATAGAGGGATTATTAACACTTATGTGAAGCACATGAAGTTATATAAGCACTTTTCTTCATCCATTCTTATATGCGTAGCTACTCTGTCAAGTGCTTCGCCACTAATTTCTCTTCTCCCTATTCTTCCCGTCCTTTGTAACCACAATGTTTTTCTTTTAAAAAAAGATTAACTTTTAAAGATTTTTTTGGTGCTGGGGAAAGTTTACTCTTAATTATTAACATATGGTGAAACGTTCTACTCCTTATACTCTTTGTGTCTCAATGTGCAATTTAATAATTAATTTATTTAAAGTTGATTAACATTAATTTTAAAATTGAATTAATAAATAAGTTAGAATATTGTCGTATATGGTATTATTATATTCGTATTAGCATGTTTTTTAAAATTTTAATTTTTTATAAATTGTATTTACACACAATTATGGATATCAATATTTTTTTAATCAACTGACAAAAGTTAAAATTTGCATAATTGGATTAATTGAATCCCTTGAATACATTGATGTGCCCCTCAACCTCCAAGATTTTATGATTTTAGACAATTTTGTAGTAGTACACGTCTTGAGATTGCACAAGACTTTTGAATATGTTTGACTCTGGAAAAAAATTGTGTTAAAGATTTTAATAGGTTAAGATGATGGATCAGTAGAAAATTGTCTAAGTGTATATAACTATTATGAACCACCTCCTTGTCTAAGTGCATTTTGCAGCTTTTTATTGGTATCTCACCTTAACATATAAAATCCCTATTATAAAAAAAAATCCTAATGTTTGACTCTAATACATTCGTGTTCACCATTTTAAGTTTAAACATTGTGTGCAGAATTTGATTAATTGAATGCCTTGAATACATTGATGTGCCCCTCAACCTCCAAGATTTTATGATTTTAGACAATTTTGTAGGTGAAAATTTTTTATGTCGGAGAAATTAGTATTTTGGGTGATAGGCCAGTGAATTTTTGACAAGTTGTAAGTGGGTGGGGTCAAAAGTTAATTTTATTTAATTTTATATTTTTTTTATTCACCCACTTAACACATGTTAAAATTTCATTGGCTCATCACCCCCAACATACTCAATTTTCTAACATAATTTTTTTTTTGAATTTTGTAGTACATGTCTTGAGATTGCACAAGGCTTTTGAATATGTTTGACTGAGAAATTTTGTTATGTTAAAGGTTTTAGTACGATAAGATGATGGACCAATAGAAAATTAGAAAGTGTACATAATTATTATGAACCACCTTTTCAAAATTAGATGTTCAGTGAAAACCTAACAATTATATACATTTGACAATTTTTTATTGGTCTCTCAGAACATCTTCCCATACAGCTTTTGTTTTGTCACATTCATAAAATAAATGCTGCAATATAGCTAATCCCAAACTGAAATACCATTTAAGCTAGACCCGATTCGATTTTTCGAGGCACGGCCTACCCAAACTTGAAATCCAAAATCTAATTGACTTGAACTCGAAACTCGACTTGACAACTAGGACATGAAATTGGACCCAACAACTCGGGATCAAAACCTGACCAACATGGACCCAGTACCCAAATTCCAATTAATTCAATACTAAAACTCGACTAGACTGACTCAAACTTGAAATACCATCTAAGCCTGACTTGAACAACCCGAGGCAAAACTTTGGTCTGGCAACTCGGAACTGGAACTCTATAGCTGACTGATTCGGGCCTGAAACCCGATCAACCAAGGCTTGAAACTCAAAATATAACCGACCCAACCCGACCCAAGCCTAAAACCAAAAAATTGACCCCGGGTCTAAAATCCAATCCAACTAACTCAAGTATGAAACCAGACTCGACAACACGAGCCAAATATCCAGCCCAACAATTTGAGCCTAAAACCCAACCCGGCAATTTGGGACCAACACTCAAAATATGACGACCCGAGTCTGAAACCTGATCAACCAAGGTATGAAACTCGACTTGACTGACCAAGATATGAAACACCATATATGCCCGATTTGGACTTGAACCCTAACCGGGGCCCAAACCAGAACCAAATATGAAACTAACTTAAATTGGCCCTAACCAGAATTGATCCAGGTGCAACCTCGAGCCTGACCCGACCGATCTGAGCCTGGAACTTGATCACACTGTCCGGAACTTAAAACCCTATTTGGACCAGATCTGAACCAAAACACTAACCCGGGCTCCAACCCGATATGACTCCAAAACTGATAGGAACCAAAATTGACCTGGCCCGGCTAGACACACTGTGACCTTGAACTCGAAATCAAAATCGAGCCGAACACCTTACCTAAACATGAACCAGTCATGATCCTAGCCCAAATCCACTTGACCCCAACTCAAACTCGATTTGAATCCAACCCCAAATACAATATGGGCCCACCCCAAACTCGACACGAAGTGGACTTGAACATGTCATGGCTCAAACTTGATCAAAACCCCTACGGTCAAGCCTTAAACACAAATCCGACACGAGTATAACCCGCATGACCCAAACAAAAACTTGACCAGAGCACAACACGAATCTGATCGGTCCAAATGTTGGACATCGAAGGACATGCACCCCATGTGCACTCGCTCTCCATACAAATTTTCCACGATGATGAATTTTAATGCCTAAAAATGTTAGAATTTTTAGAGTGCGAGTTATTATAATAATAATAAATTTCACTAATTAAATAGTACATAATTTATAAGTTAAGTAGAGTAATGAATTATTAGATAAACATCAATGATCAATTGTATAAAATGAAATGTAACTATTGGATCGTAGAGGCATCCTGCGATTACTTGTTTGTGATCCAATCCATTTATAACCCACCACATTATGATCCACTAACAAATAGTTGTGTTGGATCATATATATTCATAATCCATTTATCCACACATTTTATTAAATTGGGTATTGGGTTGATCCAATTAAATCATTTAACACTCTTAGAGCAAGTAAAACAAATTCTCTAAAAAAATATTTAAAATGGAGATTCAAAATTCATAATATCTGTGGTAGAATAATAATTCATAGACTATGTTTTACAGACTTTGACATTTATTGCACAATAATGATTATTTTGTAATTTAAATAAAATCCTTAGTTTTAATTATTCTACAAAAATATTTACTTGAAGAAAAGTTAGGAATAGACTACTCCCTTTGTCCCCCCTATATCTGTCCTACATGCTTTATTTGGTGTCTCTTTTTTCAATGGGTTAGTTTTCAAAGGGGTTTCGCTTTCAAACCCACCCACAGAGAGTTTCTCTCTCTAACATACGCTCCCACCCATGGAGGTGCCGCCGTGGTCGGCGGCCCCAAATTACGCCGCCGCTCTGAAAACTAACCCATTCAACCAAGATCCAACACCACAACTGCATCCTCTCTTCATTTACAAAGGTGAACCCGCCGTCCTCTACCCAGAAAGTGAAATAGACATACTCTCCGCCCCATTCTCGAAATCTCTCATCGGAAAGTTCAGTCGGGGTAGGCCAACAATGGAGTTTCTCAGGAAACAAATTCAAACAATTGGGTTCAAAGGGCATGCCAATCTCTCCGCCATGGACAATCGACACATTCGAATTACCTTCGATCTTGAAGAGGATTATCACAGGTGCTGGTTGAAGAGAAGCTGGTCTCTCGGAGGCAGTGTCATGAGGGTTTTGAAGTGGACTAAAAGCTTCGACTACGATGCAGAATCTGCTCTTGTTCCAGTATGGCTCACGGTGGAATTTCCACCGATGTACTTCTTCCACCCGGAAGCTCTAAAGGACATTGGAAGATCAATAGGTGAGTTACTCTTTTCGGATGCTCCTACTAAGAATCTAACGAGGCCCTCAACTATTAGATTGTGCGTAGAAATGGATGTTAGCAAACCAAAACCCAGTAAGATCAGGTTAGGGTCAATTGCTCATAATAAATCTTATAACATCTTCTATGAAGACTTTCCTGACTATTGTAAGAAATGTTGTAAGCTAGGGCATTCTGAGCCTAGATGTAAAGTAGAGGAAATAATTGCTGCCAAACAAATGCCCAGCGGTGCTAAAATTATGGGGAAAACCACAAGCCAAGCACCCACAACCTGGAATAAGATTTTACAACCTGTTATAAATGTAGGAAATGAGATCCACAGGTCAATAGGAAATGAAATGAACCTCGGTTCTGAGGTGAATCAGGTTACAGGGAAAAACAGTTTTCAAATTGCAGA
>JAULKM010101163.1:0-10264 GCA_032355605.1 Rubia tinctorum | reverse complement strand
TGGAGTTACGAATAAAGTTTTTATTTTTTTCACTTAGGTCCATCCAAGAAATTTGGAATTGTCGAATCACGAAATTGGAAATGGCAAAATTCAATTAAATATACAATATTGCGACTTTGTGATTTGGGCATGTATGGGTGAATGGAAATGCCTCGAAAGTCAACATTTATTACTTGTACAAAATTTTGGAAAATTACACCGTGGGCCAAAATTTTATTTTCCCATTATCCATTGATCCAAAATACATGATTTTTGTTATTCTTACCTAAATATTAAAATATTAAATAATATATATTTTTGTTGAATTGTGGGAAAACGCAAGTAGATGTTCTAGAGTAATTTAGAGTTGATTACATAGAAGTAAGGAAGACAAATCGGAAAGGATTACGGAAATGTTCTTGTGCCCGATCGATGATAAATATTTCGCAACGGATTTGGAAAATAAAATGGGGGTGTATAGGGAAGCACCACGTTCGAGCGGATTTCAATTTGGAGTTCCGAGTAAAGTTTTTTACTTTTTGCACTTTGGTCCCTCCAAGAAATTTGGAATTGTCGAATCACGAAATTGGCGACACAAAAATTTAATTGAATAATATACGATTGCGACTTTGCAATTTGGGCATGTATCGGAGAGTGGAAGAGCCTCGAAAATCAACATTGATTACATGTACACAATTTTGGAAATTACACTATGGCCCAAAATTGTGTTTTCCCATTATCAATTGCTCCAAAATACATGATTTTTGTTATTCTTACCTAAATATAAAAATATTAAATAATATCTTTTAGGTGCATTGTGGGGAAGCGCAAGATGTTCTAGAGTAACTTACAGTTTATTACAAAGAAGTAAGGAAGAGAAATCGGAAAGAATTACGGATATGTTCTTTTGCCCGCTGGATGATAAATATTCCGCTACGAATTTGGAAAATAAAATGGGGGTGTATAGGGAAGCACCACGTTCGAGCGGATTTCAATTTGGAGTTACGAATAAAGTTTTTATTTTTTTCACTTAGGTCCATCCAAGAAATTTGGAATTGTCGAATCACGAAATTGAAAATGGCAAAATTCAATTAAATATACAATATTGCAGTTTCATGTTTTATAGGGTAAGATCAGGAGAAAATAGATGTATAGACATACTTATCTTCCCATATCTAAGTTATATGGATAACTTCTTTAAATTCAAAAAAAAAATATGCTTCAATTATTACTTGTAAGTTTTTCAAATGTAAATCATAGGTGATTCTTTTAAATATTACGTGCACTATAAAAACAACTTGGTGCTTAGAGTATAGATAAAAGGTGTTTCAATTATTGCTTGTAAGTACTTCAGATGTAAATCATAGGTGATTCTTTTATTTCTTATGTGCGCTATAAAAACAACTTGGTGCTTAGAGTATAGATCAAAAGTCCATCAATTATTTCTTATAAGTGCTTAAAATGTAAATTATAGGTGATTCTTTTAATTCATACGTGCGCTATAAAAATAACTTAGTGCTTAGATTATAGATAAAAGGTTTTTCAATTATTGCTCGCGAGTGCTTCAAATATAATTATAGGTGATTCTTTTAATTCTTACGTGCTCTATGAAACAACTTGGTGCTTAGAGTATAGATCAATGGTGCTTCAATTATTGCTCGTAAGTGTTTCAATTGTAACTTATAGGTGATTCTTTTAGTTCTTACGTGTGCTACAAAAACAACTTAGTGCTTAGTTTATATCTCAAAGGTTCTTCAATCGTCACTAGCAAGTGCTTCAAATTAACTAGTAAGTGCTTCAAATTTAAATACTAGTTGACTCTTTTAATACTTACGTGTGCTACAAAAACAACTTGGTGTTTAGAGTATAGCGCAAAGGTGATTCAATCATTGTAAGTGCTTTAAATGTAAATTATAAGTGATTCTTTTAATTTTTATGTGGACTACAAAAACAAATTGTTGCTTAGAGTATAACTTAAAAGTGTTTCAGTCATAGCTTGTAAGTGCTTAAATTTTAACTTATAGGTGATTCTTTTAGTTCTTACGTGCGCTGCAAAAACAACTTTGTGCTTAGAGTATAACTCAAAGGTACTTCAATCATCACTAGTAAGTATTTCAAATGTAACCAGTCAGTGCTTCAAATGTAATTACTAGTTGATTCTTTTAATACTTACGTGTGCTACAAAAACAACTTGGTTCTTAGAGTATGACTCAAAGGTGCTTCAATCATTGCTTGTAAGTGCTTTAAATGTAAATTATAGGTGATTCTTTTAAATTTTAAATGCAATACAAAAATAACTTGGTGCTTAGAGTATAAGTCAAAGTTTCTTCAGTCATTGCTTGTAACTACTTCAATTGTAACTTATAGGTGCTTCTTTTAGTTCTGACGTGCGCTACAAAAACAACATGGTGCTTAGAGTATAACTCAAAGGTGCTTCAATCGTCACTAGTAAGTGCTTCAAATGTAACTAGTAAGTACTTCAAATGTAACTACTAGTTGATTCTTTTAATAATTACGTGCGCTACAAAAACAACTTGGTGCTTAGAGTATAACTTAAAGGTGCTTCAATAATTTCTTGTAAGTGCTTTAAATGTAAATTATAGGTGATTCTTTTAATTCTTACATGCACTACAAAAACAACTTGGTGCTTACAGTGTAACTCAACGGTGATCCAGTCATTACTTGTATGTTCTTCAATTGTAACTTATAGGTGCATCTTTTAGTTCTTACGTGCGCTACAAAATATTGTCATGGAAGGTGGATTGAGTCCTAGGTTTTTGATACTATATTGGAGCTAGGGATAATCATCATACACTTATAAGAAAACATTGGGTGATTATTTCTATCTTCAATCGTGAAAAAGTGTAGTAGACTCTATATTTATTTGGTTTGTTGTTATGATGAGAAAAATGTGTTTTCCTCATTTTTTGGGCATTATAATGTATCAGTTCACTTTATTAAAATTAGTTTCAATCAAATACATTAGTATTTGTTATTTTTTATTTTACCCGAGTGAGGAGATTTCATTTTATGTGTGTTGCTAGCTAAAAAAAAGTCCACGAAAAGGTCTCGTGAAGATCATATATCTTCGCAAAATGGAAATGCTGAGAAAACAATTCTTGAAGATGAGGGTGGGGAGGGGTCATATGTGATTTCAATTGCTAAGACGCATTGTAGAACCCTAGAAAGGAGAATGACTAGTTACATTGTTGGTTTTCAATAAAATGGGTCATTGCTTGTAGGAAGAACATGCCAATTGGTCTAGTTGGGTACGGAATATCGGTAGGACAAGGCTAGACATCTGTTATGATAATTGGCACGAACATTCGAAAAAATACAAGGAGACGTTATGGTTGGAGTGCAAGGTAACAACCTAAAAATATTTATCAAAATTGGTTTTCACTACATTATTTCATTCTATATTTGTTGGCCAATATTTGTTAGACATTATTTAATCACATTATTTTGTTCTATATTTCATTTATGTCACATTAGAGACCCTTTGAAATTGATGCTTCAGACATGGATGACTTGAAAAAGAGGTTCGTGAATATGTTATCCAAAAGTTAGCGAGAACACAAGTGCACTCTATCAAAGGATTTCATCTTCTCAAATAGAAAAGGTGATCAACAATAGCTAACTTATGCACACATTCAACCGGAGAGATGGGAGATCCACAAGGAAATAGCGTTAGAGAATTAAAAAAATGTGGATTTTACACAATTTAATATAAGTTATTTTTAATATTTTCAATTCTTATGACTAGAAATTTTTTATGTAGGGTATGAGGGATGAGAAAAAGAACGTTTCATCTTTGAACATAAATCCACAAAGGAAGATCCGCGGGGGATATGCATTGGCCGGATTCGAGTTGGTAAAGGGACAGTTTGAAATAGATGTACTTCCGGCCATCGAGAAGGGAATATCCGAGGAAGAGGTACGGGCATTGGTTTTACCAATCAATGTGGATAAAATTGAACAATGTGATCTATTCCTCAAGGCTAAAAAACAAGGCCGATATGACAAAGAAACGACAATTCGACTTGAGGACAAATTGGTAAGAATTTCATTAAGTAAAATTTAGTTATTGAGAAATTATATATTTTCTTGTCAGTGTTGATTGTTCATTTTAATTACATAGGTGCAATTAAAAAAAAGATTAAGTTGAGGGTCAATTCATACCATCCGGTAAGCAAGAAATATTTTCTGAGGCAATGGGTAAATCCGAACACCTCGGATGCACAAGAGGGTGGGTGCATTCTTGACACAAAGAGAGGATTTTGGGATTGTGCATTCTTACATTGGATCTAAGCCATCAAGAATCAACGTTTTGAAAAAGGAAGCCCTCATACGAGACAAATAATTAGAGGAACGAGAAATTTTAATTCAAAAATTAATCAAACACATGGGTCTTCCTATACTCGAAAATTAGAAGGAACTATTGAGCGATTGGGAGCCTCATTTGAGAGCGTCTCACCACTCTCGGGGGGGGGGGAGGCATTGAAGTGAACAATAATGGAATACTGAAGCCAGCAATAATTGAAGGAACCCTAGCCAAGGCCATCTTAGCCACCATGAAAAAGGTTTGACCTTATTATATCAAATTGCTTTCCTTTTTGGTAGTTTATTAAGTAGGAAATTATTTAGTGTAGAGCAATCACTCGTGAGAGCTTTTCATAGAGGTTGGTGAAAAGGTTACACCGCTCCATGTGGCAGATGGTATATATTCATAATCAATAAGACATCATCACCCAAATTGATCGGGATGGAATTTCAAGGGTTTTGGTGGAGAAACCATTCGTGCGCAATGCAACATTACCAATTCCCGATGTGGATGACAAGAATGTAGGATCCACCCAAGAAACGTTCCTCCTATGGCCTCGACATTTATTTTATGTCGATTCAGATTAGGACACTCATTTGAAAGAAATACGATGAACACCCACAAAAGCAATTATACAAACGCGGAAAATTGCCATGCATCCAAACAAAAGAGCACCAGTGGAATGGGGGTCAACACTTTTGTTCGCGTACTTTCCGACTGGATCTTTTCACTCGAACATAAATCAACATAAACCTTTTCAGGGAATGAGTACGTGTTTTCCGAGACATCATCGCGGTTTGAATTGATTTCAAAGAATTATGTAGGTATGACCAAGTCAACCAAACAATCATGTATCTCTTTCCATTGTAAGTGCCACTTTTATTTTCATATTTATATTTCTACTACATCAAACTTCATACATATTGAAACATGACTTTCATATTATAATGTCTAAGGTACAAAATTTACTTTGCCAATCAATGGGAAATGAGATGGGTAGGATATTTTTTTTCCGCTAATGAATCAAGGAATTGGGTGTTCGGACAAAGAGTGGATCGAATACGTGCACAAAAGCATAGGTCAGAAGGATATAAAATTAATCATCTCACCTTACATTGAGAGGTGATGTTTTCCATTTGAATAATATTAATTAAATTATTTCAATGTATGAATCATGAAATATTTGATTAATAAAATCATTTCGATGTAGGAATCATTAGTCTTTGATATTGATTATTCTGGACAGCAAATGTGTGTATTGGACGGATCCATTGCAGTTGCAACATGCACAAGCATTTGCAGATATTTTGAAGAGTGCATTCGATGAGCCCAATTTTCAAAACATCTTACGCGTACTCCAAATCAAGGCTTGAATTTACTTATTATTAAACCTACCTAATATTCTAACATTAATAATAATTTACTAATTTACATTGAAATGAATTAGTGCAAGAAACAAGAAACTATGTAATGTTGTATGTAGCCGAGTGCATTAAAGATGTTCGGTGGAATTACCTAGAAGTTGATAAGGTAAATATTAAGTTCATAAAAATTTCAATTATTTTTATTGATCGATAAACTACTACAATACTAGAAATAATTTCTTATATAGTAGTGTCCACGGATTTTTCCAAACGAATACAAGCCTTACTCACGGGAGGACATCAACTTTGCAAGAAATTATTTGGAAAGACATCTAATAAATGTCGTATCCACAACTCTTGGAAGACCTAACGTGGTATTGTAACATATATCTTAACATCGTGACATGTTTTGTGCGGAATAGAAATTGCTTGTTTCTATTCCTATCTATGGATATTTGCTTGATTAGCGATGTTTATGGACTTTTGTTGCAACTACAATCATGAATTTTAGTATTACGTATGCTAATATAGTTACACGTTTCGATCGGAATAGAATCTATACAATTTCTATTCCTATGTTTAGATAAGTTCTAACTTAGCAGTAATCTATACATTTTTGAAACATTGTCTGGCCATTTGTTTATTTATTGGAATTAGAAGTTGTGATCTGAGGTTGTTTTTTACCCGATTATACAGAAAATATATTTTTTGCCATTCCACCGGACAGGTCTTCTGACATTGGAAGAACGTTTTCAGACCCTATAAAAATTTTCAACAGGAATGTTGGTTCCTCAGACGGAACATATAGAGCAAAATCATGTTCCAAAATTGGAACTAATTGAATCAACAAAACACCTCAACTATTCAAAAACAATTTCTTCTTAGATTGAGTGGCTGATTCAAGAACATAATGGCTAGGTCAAAGACCACTCCATGTACCAGAGCCGAATTTGAGTTCTTAATCCAAAATTGCCATTAACAACCGAGGTGGTCATCTACGTTCCGATTTCAAAACATATTTAAAGAGGCTACCCCGGGCCGACAAAGGCAGCAAAAAACCTCCTTTGTTGAGGTAGTTTAAAGTTGGCTCCTAGAACCACCTTTGATCATAAAAGATCAAAGGCGGGACTAGAGAAGTCACTTACAATGATGATTGTAAGTGACTTCTGTGGACAAAAATACTCGCCTTTAATCGTTCTATCCTACACTACTGTATGATGATTGTACTACGTGTTATCTAGTCTATAGTTTTTGTGTTGTAAAAATAATCCTTATTTATAAGTACTGGTAACTAAGCCTTAGATTAGGGCTTACTGTGGACAATAATTACATTTTCGCAACAACACACTTTGAAGGTATGATGATGGTCTCTTTCGTTCGGCCTTGGAGATATTTTTAAAAAGTACTACCGATGTCTCACGTGTCTAGGAAATGTTTTAAATTTTCATGTTTATGCTACATCTTATATACTGGCTAGTGTAGATTATTTTTTGAAAATAATGTCAATGAACAAATATTGAGAAGTATTGGTCATATATTCATTCAAAGTAGAAATGTCGTTTTTGCATGAAAAAACTATGAATGTCTAACATCAATCAGCATACGTCGTTCTTTGCAACAACAAAGTCTAGAAAGACCAACGTCGCACCAATGCAAATTAGTTACGTTTTTTCAGTTCAATATACTATCTTCTACATATAACTATATTGCGTTTATTTCATTTGGGACTGCTCATTTTTAACATAAATGTTTTTTTAGTGTGGATTGGTTATAATAGGACAAGGAGAGTTACCAATGGACTTTTAGCATGTAGATGAACAAACTTGTCATTTTACTAGTCATTCAATCAGTGTTAATTTCGTACACAGTTGGCAATGGAGGTTCAACACCAATAATATTTTAATTTCATATTAAGGTTATATATTTTAATTGTTTGTATCATATTTTTGTAACATATATGATTGTGGTGTGGGCACTATCATGTGTTTCCATTTCGCATTAATGAACAACAATTGATTATTTTATGACATTTAACCATTACATGAGTTATCAAATATTATTTAACATGTAATGAATACCGATGAATTATTATTTGTGTCATCGTATATAAAATATGATAATATTTGATGAGAACCGACGTATCTCCGATTAAGAAGCGACGCCGCACAAGCTGATACCACGACGACACATAACCGACATTGGACATACTGGCCTATCAAACGATGTCATTTTGGTCATAGTACCACATAAGCACGCACAAGACATGACTTCCCTACAGCGCGCGACGTTGGTAGAAGTCATTTGCGATATTCATCATAATACGGCCTATTTCGCCCAGATTGAAGTCGCAACCATGGTCTCACATCGTCTGACTTCTTGTAGTTACCAACGTCGATAAAAAACTGAGGTAAAAATTAGATTTTTTTTACAACTCCAGTATTTACCTCTGTATATACCCGGTAAATGGTGCTATAAAATCAAGGTAAAAGGTCTTGTTTCTTATAGTGTTAGACTGTTGGTACCACATGATGAATATTGAATTTGTGAATAGGACAATGCTAGATTGCATCATATTTCACAATATGATTGACGGGGATAAAAGTGATTAATTTGGGCACAATTTTGATCTCACAAAACATATGAGAGAACAATGGGATGTCAAATGGAATCAATACCATATCCCTCGAGCCTCTTAGATTCCTCTCTGAGCAATAGATTCAAAATTTGCAATCCTAGATAACACCAGCGACTCAAAGCAAATTTGATTGAGCATGATTAGAAACATCATCACCAGGGATAATTATTTATGTTATTTCTTCATTTTTCATGTCATGTGTTTTATATTATTTTCCTTATGATGTATTTCAGCATTTTCATGTTATGTGCTTTTAATTATATTTCCTATTGTGTAATAGTTTCATGGTGTAACTTTAATTTTTCTTCTTCTTATTAATGGATGCTTTGCTTTTGTATCGTTGCATTTCTTCACTATAATTAAAAATTGAGTTAAGTGCTAAAATGACACTAATTTAGGCTAAAAGTACCTATATAACCCTGTAATCTCAGAAAGTGTCAATATAAACTTTGTCTGCGTTGACGTTTTAGTCCATTTTTATGACCGGATTTTATTGAAAAAGGCAATTTTACCCTTAGATTTTAAAAAAAAGTTGATTTTTTTTTTCTTTCTTCGTTTTCGCCCACCCTACTCCGAATTCTCCTTTACTCCAAATAAAATTAGCTCACATTCACAGTCGGGTAACTAAACCTAAACTTAGAATCAAATAGTAGAGTCCAACCGCTACATAGATGCACTGATACACAATATTCACAAAATTATTTCAGCAAGACAAACCTATTCTTCAAACCATTAACACTAACTCCATTTTACTCTGGCAGCGTCCATAGCCACAAGAAACGCAAGCAGTTTCAGGTAAGCCTCTCGTTCCCTTGTTCTTCATCTTTTCTGTTGAATTTATACGATAAGGAAAATCAAATTGTTGGATTCGCCTTAAACGGCGTCGTCACTGGAAGCATAACAAGCCTCTTTCTTCCTTTCTTTTTCGTTTGTGTGCTGAATTTGTCAGATCTTTTGTTGTGCGGTGATTGGTCTGCAGGTGGTTGTTTTGTATTTTGTTGTTTTTAAGGAGGGGAAAAATGGAAAGAGCAATTTATCTCATGGGCGGATTTGGTCAATGCCAGAATTAGGTAGTTTGGTTCTATCGGCACAAATTTTTCGAAAGTCAATATTATATTGACACATAAAATAATTAGTTATGATTAAATTAACACATTCTAAAATTGCAGGGTTATATTGACACTTTCGACCTAAAGTTAGGATTATAAATGTATTCATCCATTATAAATTTTATATGTACAAATTATTTTAAAAGCAAATTAATAATATATACGTAAAAACGTTACTAATGAATTAAAAATCATGGTTAAATATTTTTATTTTAAATGATGTGGATAAAAGATATTGATCTGAATGGGACTTGGTGATGTGGACAGTTGAATAGTTGAAGCAAAAACTGGATTTTTTAAAAAGATTTTGAAAGAATATAGTGGGACGAGTAGGCCGAAATTGGATTACACCACTTGCAAGTGCTATAACACTGTACCACCTGGTACATCACTGCTTTACCAAATAATCTAGAGTTAAGTGCTAAAATGACCCTGACCTCTAGACTGAAAGTGCCATTATAACCCTGCAATCTCAGAAAGTGCCAAACTAACCCTTGACCATGTTGACTTTTTAGTCAACTGATTTATGGCCGGGTTTTAAGGAAAAGACAAATTTGCCCTTGAATTAAAAAAGGTCTAAGTGCTAAAATGACCCTGACTTTAGACTGAAAGTGCCAATATAACCTTGCAATTTCAGAAAGTGCCAAAATAACCCTTGACCACATTGACTTTTTAGTCAATTAGTTTATTGCCGAAATAAGGTGAAAATACCGTTTTGATCTTAGTTAAAAAAAAGGATAAAGTCACGACGTTCTTGGCCCTTACTTTATTTCTCCTTTTCTCCTATTTTCCTCTTGCATTTTCTATTCTTCCCCGGACTTTTTTCCCGCTCCACCCTTCTTCATGCTTTCTT
>JAULKM010101162.1:0-10265 GCA_032355605.1 Rubia tinctorum | reverse complement strand
CTCGGTTTACTTGGTTGTATCCTCTGCGACGTAAGTCTGATTTTGTGGAGGCTTATATGCAATTTGAAGCTTTTGTTAAGAATCAGTTTTCTACCACCATTAAAGTTTTTCAGAGTGATGGAGGAACCGAGTTTGTGAATCATCGCATGCGTACTCATTTTGCGTCTAAGGGCATTCATCATCCGCTTTCTTGCCCTTACACTCCAGAGCAAAATGGTCGTGCAGAGAGGAAGCATCGTCATATTACGGAGACTGGTTTATCAATGCTCTATTACTCTGGCCTTCATCATTCATTTTGGTATGATACTTTTTCCACAGCATTCTACATCATTAATTGACTGCCCACTCCGATTTTATCTGGTCAATCTCCTCTCTCCATTATTTTTGGCACTCCGCCAGACTACTCCAATTGTCATCCTTTTGGTTTCTGTGTTTTCCCTTATTTGATGCCTTATGCTGCGTATAATATGACCCCTCGGAGTATGTCGTGTATATTTTTGGAATAAAGTTCACAGTACAAGGGTTATCGATGTCTTGATCCTCTCACAAAGAAGGATTACATCACTCGTCATGCTAGGTTTGATGAGTCATTTTTTCCAGCTTCCCGTACTGGAACTGTTACAGTTTCATCATCACTAGATGTTTAAGATTTTTTAGATCCTTCGTTTGTTCCATCGGAGGTGTTTGAATCATCTGCTTCTTCAGACTCACCCATTCTTTTAAAGGATTTATATTTTCATATTTCACCGGAAGCTCATGGTTCTTTAGATCAGTGTGTTTGTATGCCACCAGGTTTCCACCAGTATGTCCGACAACAATCAGCACTGCCAACAGAACCGATGATGTCGCCGCTAATCAACCCACCAACCACCCCGGCAGAGCGTCAACCTCACATGCTGGACACACCGACAGCGCGTCACGAACATGCGCCATCAGCTATGACGTCTCCAGCTCAGCCAGTTGCTCTAGCGAGTCCATTTCAGTCAGCCTCGCCATCCTCTCCATCTTCCTTGGGTGTCGCACCCAGTTCCTCAGGTTCTATACCCGCCTCGGGACCCGAGCCATCTCCGGCTCCAGATCCTTCTTCCAAACATCAAATGACCACTCGTTTGCGCACTGGCTCTTTGTGATATAAGGATTTTTCTAATTATGATAGCTATGGTTTAATGAGTACTTTATTTTCTAAGACCGGGCCTCATAGTCATTGTTCCGCTATTAAGTATCTCGAGTGGGTTGCTATCATGGACTCAGAAATAGCTGCTCTTCGCACTCAACAGACATAGGAGTTGGTTCCACGTCCTCCTAATGTTAGTGTTGTTGGCTCTAAATGGGTGTATCGTCTAAATTACAAGTCTGATGGCTCACTTGATCGGCACAATGCCAGGTTAGTTGCTCAAGGTTTTTCACAATTACCTGGTTTTGATTATGACCATACATTTAGTCCGGTGGTGAAAGCATCAACTGTTCGTATTATTTTGTCTCTTGTTGTCACTCATAATTGGTCGTTAAGACAGCTTGATGTGAAGAATGCATTTTTAAATGGTGTTCTTGGTTCTCCAGTTTACATGGAGTAGCCTGCTGGTTACAAAGATCCTATGCGTCCTGATTATGTTTGTTGTTTGCGCAAGGCCATTTATGGTTAGAAACAAGCTCCCCGTGCTTGGTTTCAAAGATTTAGTTCCTTTTTAATTGGTCTGGGTTTTGTATGCAACTCTGCAGATACCTCCTTATTTGTTTTTTCTCAAGGTGTCTCTCTACTTTATTTGTTGGTTTATGTTGATGACATTATTCTAATCGGGAATGATGGTCATCTCATCAAGAAGTTTCTTGCTCGTGTTTATCAAGAGTTTAAGATCACTTATCTTGGCACCTTACAGTATATTTTGGGTTTGGAGGTTGTGCAAAATTTCGATGGCTTATTCCGTGGCCAAGCCGGATATGTCAAGGACATTTTATTGCACGCCAGAATGCAAGACTCGGCGCCAGTAGCTATCCCTTTTGTAGCTTTTTCACAGCTTTCTAGTACTTCCGGTAAGTTATTCGGAAATCCCACACTTTATCGTTCTTTGGTTGGTGCACTACAGTATTTATCCATCATGCGTCCCGATATTTCTTATGTTGTGAATACGGTCAGACAGTATGTACAGGCTCCTACTGATAACCATTACCAAGCTGTCACTCGAATTCTGCGTTATGTTCGTGGCACAATGCATTATGGTCTTCATTTTTGCAACAATTCTTCTATTTTTCCAGTCTTGGGTTATTTTGATGCTGATTGGGCTCATTGTATTGAGACTCATAGGTCTACTTACGGATATGCCATTTTTCTTGGTGGTAATCTGGTTTCATGGAGTGCTAAGAAACAACCTACGGTCTCTCGCTCCAGCTCAAAATCAAAACACATGGCTATGGCCAATACTTCTGCGGAGTTAGCTTGGTTGATGAATTTACTTCGGGATTTGCGCATTTCTTCTCGTGCACCGCCTATTTTGCTGTGTGACACTATTCTTGCTCAGAATCCAGTTTCGCATAAGAAATCCAAACATATTGATATTGATTATCATTTTGTGCGTGAAATGGTATCTTCTGGAAAACTCAAGGTTGCTTATGTTCCTACGGATCAACAGCTTGCTGACATCTTTACAAAGGGTCTACCTCATCCTTAATTTGAGTTCTTCCGGAACAAGCTTTGCGTTGCGACCAGTCACACGCTTTGCTTGAGGGGGGGGTAATAGAATTGTAGATCAATTAGAATCAGGTTAACCTATTGATTAGGTTTTGTACATATCCTTTTCCATATCTGATTCTACCTTGTATACCCTTTGTATGCACTATATATATGAATACACACAGGCACAATGATTTTTGGGTTTTACATTCTATCAATAACCACAATTATTTTTGGGTTTTACATTCTATCAATAACATTCCTTGAGAGCACCGGATTCAACCTGTTCCGGGATGAAATGAAAGTACAGGACAATATGTTTACTAATAATTGGATTATTGCTCATGAAAATTGCACCCTTAATGACCAGATCCTTCTTCAGTGAAAAGTTCAGCTTCCACATATGCAGGAACATGGACATCTGGTATATGGTATAGGGACCCCCTCTTCAGCATTTCATCTCTATCTGGCCCAGCTCTAAATCTCTGGATAAAGTATTCCTCCTCATTCTACAGTATTTCCAAAGGACATACAAATGACCAGAATCTCAATATTAAACGTTCAACTCCCTTCATAGTAAGTTTTCCCCCCAATTACATACACACTCAACAATTTTCCCCAATAATCTTGCTCATTTTTCACATCATCAAATTCAATCTCAACTTCCAATTCTCCATCCACAATTTTAGGGGTGACATAACCAATACGCATACCATTAGCCTGGACACGATTCCCACTGATTTTATCTACCAACAATTTACCATCCCCGCCTACATTCGATCCATTCTTCACAGCATCATCAATCTTAGAATCAGGGTTACCAAATCGTACCTCGTTTTCATATTTTGAAGTCTCCCCAATTTCACTCTTCTCATCACTTTTTTCCTCCAGCTGATTGCTCGACTCCACAATTTCATCCCATATTGTTCTACTCCAATCCACGACCGGCTTCGCCCCCTTCTTCTGCACCCATCCTCGCCCCCGCTTCATTACTACTGCTATCGCACCCTTAGTGTGTGTTTTCCCCCGTACACCAGCTCTCACATACAACATATTTTTTTAAAAAATATATTAAATTTTGATTTTTTTAATTACACAAAGTTTAATTAGTAAAAACTACCATCTAATTTAAATATTTTTAAAATGTTGTAAAAATGTATTATAATAAATAATTTTTTATCATAAACCGTGAAATGGCATGCAAGATATTATAATCAAATCTTCAAAACTTTGATCATTTTTCATAATCTATGAAATCCATATGCAGCAATGTTGATACGATAATGTTATTTTGCTAAAGTGGTATTCATTAATATTTTTATCAACTAATTAATATAGATTAAAAATATATATTTACTTATATTATAATATTTAAATTCACGTCCGTGCAAAACACAGGTGTTATCTAGTGATTCATTGAAAGGAGGAAGTATCAATTTGGTTTAAATAGATGAGTGCGCACCAAAGATCATGCATTTCCATGACATTTTTTAGAATTTAATAGTACTCTCTCTGTCCCTACTTATTTGCAGTGAGAAAATTTTGGGGGGAAATTTGAATACTGAAAAGTATCTTAAAAAGCTGACCAGGATTGATATTTTGTCATTTTTTGTCATTTTGAACAGTACCCGAAAAGCTAACACTACTCACAATTTGAATTGATTAAAAATCTGTTTAGGCTCTGATTTCTCTATCCAAAATTTTAATTTTTTGCCTCCAAAAATTTTAAGTTGGAGTCAAATTCAAGAAAAAGTACTTTACAGAAAAGTTCAAAAATCTGGAATTTAAATCTATAAAGAAGCATTCATTGTTCAACCCACCACCACAACATTAAAGGAACTAAAAATCTCTCAGAAAATAATATATGGGCAGTTCACAAAATTGCCCCTAATTTTATAGGGTCCCTTCTTCTTCTTCATTGAGCTTGGCCGGAATGTTGTGATGGTTGGATGGAATCTCACCGACGAAGAAAGGTATCAACTAGCAATTTTTCTTCATCCATAGGGGCAAAAGGGAAGAGGCAGTAGCCATATGGGGGTTATCCCTCCGAACTGTGAACCTAATCTGGGAAAGGATGAAGAAGCAATTGTTGAATGGAGAAGCTCTGAATGCAAAGTCCTGGCGTCATGGTCGAGTAGCAGCAAATAAGAAGCCCATCAACCTTGAAGCTCTAATGGCCCTGCCATTGCAAGATAGGTGAACTTGTAGGAGTACAGCCGCTGGACTACATGTAAGAAAAAGCACCATACAAAGGGATGTGAAAAATAAAAATAATTAAGAGCCACAAAAATGTTGTTCATCCTTGCCTAACTGTGGAATGCAAAACACAAAGGCTGGAATGTCATGTTAGTCATATCGAATGCAACATATATTTCAAAGACATGCACAACATAATCCATATCGACGATAAATGGTTCTATCTAACCTAGGAAACAATCAGATACTTATTATCCCCCACAGAGCAAGAACCATGTAGAGCAAAACAAAACAAGCATTATATTCCTAAGTTAATGTTTCAATGTGTTGTTTGTCGACTCCTTTTAGATCATGAGGGCAATATTTTATTTGATGGAAAATATGGGTGTTCTCATATGTTAAATGTAAGGCAACCAATAACAACAACATGAATAGGCCTAGGGGAACCATGGTTCTTACTTCTGTAGAATCCATAAACCGGGATTTCATTAGGAAGAAGTTGATAAATGAACTGATTTCAGCCATCAAATCTAGGTCCACCTTAGGCCAGCAAACATATTTCAATTCAGCAAGATAATGCTAGCTCACACATATTGGCTAATGACCCTGAGTTTATAGCAATAATCAATTCAGATGTTTTTTCAATCAAATTAGTGTGTCAGCCTTCAAAATCACCAGGTTTGAACATTTTATACTTGAGGTTTTTTGCTAGCATTCAAAGTTTACAGTACAAAAACCCTAGCTCAACTCTAGAAGGACTTTTAGGGGGAGTGTGCATGAAGCTTTTGAAAATGAAGACCCAAAAATGTTGGATGACATTTTCTTTCTTTGCAAAATGTAATGATTGAAATTATGAAATGTGTGGGGGAAATGGTTTCAAAATGGCACATATGGGGAAACAGAGGCTGAGAAGACTTGAAATTCTACCAACTAACTTAATGGCCGACTCAGAAGTTTTAAGGGTCAGTTTAGAGCATTTAATTTCAATTGGAAAAACAGAGAAAGTCCAGGATTTACTGATCAGCATGGAGATGGTCTAGAAAGGGCAGGAGGAATTTTTTTTTGAAGGTTGTGCTTCTAGATGTAAAATCTAGGGTAAACATGCATTTTGGTTTTCATAGACATGTTTATAGGGAAATCTGTAAAATATGGGTGTTAATCACCCTTTTTGAATACAATGTAAGATGTGTTTTATTTAGTGCAAATGTTGTTTATTATTTCATGAAGTTCCCAAGTCATAGAATGTTCTAAGTAACAAATACAAGTTGGCTGCGACACACTATACTTAAAGAATAGAAATGTACACAAACCCACATAAACGCCATCCAAATGTTTTCACAAAGTAAGAACATGGTTGCGTCATTTTCAGGTGTACACTTAAAAATTATCACCATTACAGGCTTGCTGCTATAAACCGGGTCATCTCAGAGTTGTTTTTATTTCATTTCAATGCCCCGCCAAGAACAGTTCAGATTTCATATCGAAACGAATGTCTGCATTATAAGTAAATTCATAATCACAGCTTCATCATATATGTCGACCTAGTTACAAATAATGTCATGCCAAGAACAACACTGCCTAAAGACAGCGCCGCATGGCTGCATTACTTATAACCACAACATAATTTCTTCCTAACACCCTTGGTTCATGTTTAACATTCAATACATGCATAACCTAATGTTTTTACAAAAAAAGTAACATCCAGAATCAACATAAACTGGACATGCACAGAAGAACAGCAGCTTGAATATCATAAAATAACAAGTAACCACCGGAATCAACCCAAACTAGACATGCACACAAGAAGAATAACTCATGAATATATCATAAAATATAAAAGTAACGTCCAGATTCAACCCAAACCGGACATGCACATAAGAAGAATAGCTCATGAATATATCTTAAAATTACAAGTAACGTCCGAAATCAACCCAAACCAGACATGTGCACAAGAAGAACAACTCATAAATATATCATAAAATAACAAGTAACGTCCGGAATCAATCTAAACCGGACATGCACAAAAGAACAACATCTCATGAATATATCATAAAATTACAATTAGTGTCCGGAATCAACCCAAATCGGACATGCACACAAGAACAACAGCTCATGAATATATCATAAAATAACAATTATTGTCCGGAATCAATCCAAACCGGACATGCACACAAGAGTATCTGTTTACCCAAGCCTTATGAAAATGTCCATGTTTTCAATGACTCGCCTACTTCGCTGTGATTTTCCTGCAAGTACAAGGAGGGCATACTATGGTTAGAAATTGAGCAACACATTAAAAATGAATGAGTCGTTAATGGAAAAACTGAATGAGAAATGTATAGTTACAACCTGTAAATCACATCACTCGTCCTTCGGGGAAGACGGTTCTCGATGAATTTGGCCATTTGCATATGCTGCTTCGAACTCCGCTTGCATTTCGCGGAGTAAAACACCATATTCAGAGTTATCACGAATGCTTCATGTCAGTTTTTTTTTACGAACATAAGTAGACCAGTTTTTTGGATAATAACAAGCCCTAAAATCATAAAATATGGGCTTACCCCACTTAATGTTGTGATAATCTATGTTTGGGTCATACTCAGGGGAATCAAGTTCAGGTGACTGGGGCTCACACTGAGTTTCAAGTGGTATTAGTTCACCAATGACTTTCTCAGAACCCTCACCAGTCCAAAAATTAGTCATATCAGACCAAGAATCAAAGCTTATTGGACTAAAGTGAGTAGCTATTGGTATCTCTGAGCAAGTAAATGAATCTGGTGCACCAATATCTTCCAGGTCCTCCTAACAGACCTGCACATGGGAGTCATAAACTCTGGCATAAGCCTGTGATGGAGACAGTGATGATGCACCAAGTATGACCTTCAAGGGTAGGCATTAGGCTGTGATTTCTTGTCCTGCCTTAACCCCATCATCAGCGTCCATGGGTGCACAAATCACAAATAGAAAAGTTGTGATTTCTCAGAAAAACCTAAATAAACATAACCAATAACTTCCCCAACGAAAACCACAAACTAAAATCAAAACCAGGTCTAACAACCAGTATAAACCCTAAAATTCAAAATCACAAACCTTAATCAGAACCAGATCCAACAATCAAAGACATGGAGCTCACATGTGACAAAAGGTACAAAAGTAACAACACATCAATCAAAAACACTGAATTAGCTAAAACACAACAAGATCTACCAAGTCAAGATCTACCAAGTACAAATCCACCAAGTGCTAGCCAACCTAAAACATGATCACACTGCATTTCATTCAAAAATCAAAAGAAGAAAACACTGAATATGCATTCTCAAACACAAAACAAACCCATATCTAACAGATGAGGTACATGCAAATCATTTTTACCTAAACATATGGCCACGAAACAAAACATAATTCTAAATCCACACCAAGGTCCCTTAAAATGAAATCTCAACACAAACTCGCACATGATCTAAAAAATAATACACATGCAGAACATTTAGCATTCAAAACTCATAAAATTGAATTATTCATAACAGCATAAATAGACCACGAACAGAAATGTGAGATGTAAAGCTTTGATGTTCAAGTAAATGGAGAGTAAACACAAACAATAAAAAAATCCAACCAAAATGGGTGCAAGGTTGACAAAAAAACATATCGGCGAGGTTTTGACTCAATCAAAACGGGTGCAAGATTGACAAAAAAATAGATCGACAAGGTTTTGCCTCAATCAGATCGGGAAAAAACCAAAAAACAGGAATCAAGGTTTTAGAAATTCAAAAACATAAAAATTAGATCAGTAATAGAGCCGTGTGGTTTTAGAAAACAAAAGCAAACGCCATAAAACAATCTGAAAGCCATAAAGTGAAATATTATCGATTTGTAAACTGATCTATAATCTGTAAACCGACGAGATATTAGTTTCAAAAACCTAAAACTAAAATCTGTAAACCGATTTGAAAGCCATAAAATGAAAAGGCGAAAGCCATAAAACCAAAAAAACCAAAATCCATGAAACCAAAAGCTTAAAGCGAGAGAATCTATCTACGGTGAGAGGTTTCAAAAATAAAGTCAACAGAGGTTAGGATTTCAGAGGAAATGAGAGGAAGATGAAGAACTGTGTGAAGAAGGGGGAGAGGAGAATTATTGTGAAGCTTTTGGAGCTGAGGGAACAATAATGAATAGGGAGCGTTGGTTTGGTTGCGTAATTATTACGTCTTGGGAGAGGGAATCGATTAGAGCTGCACGGATAGATTCCAGCTATTATCACGGGATTGCTTAAATTTGAAGCTACCTCAAACCAAGTCCACTAAGCCCAACATAAATCAGGTTTAATTGTGTGTAATATTTTGAAATTTCAAGGGTATTGATGTCTTTTCTTGGGTTTGTCAATGGACCATTTTTAGTAAAATCTGAATTGGTGCAATTTATAGTGAGACAACAAAATATGATAAGTGGGTAAATTTAAATTTAAATTTAAATTTAAATAGAGGAAGTACTATTTAATTACTTGAATCGTGACAGCATTTTAAACCAAAAAGTCAAACGAGTCTATGCTCCAAGAGAACATTGTTTCCAGTCTCCGCATCACATTCTATGCATTCACGCCTGAGGGTTGCTGCTTACTATAGTAGAAATCATTTTATCATAGTACAAGGGTAGAAGATGATCGCTAATAGAAATTTGTCAATTTTTGTAATTTAATACACAATAAAATTATGCAGCATAGTTTTTAAAATATATTAATTTGTTGTGGTGGTTTACTGTAATATTTTTATTTCATCCAACATTTGATAATTTTCTATTCTTCCTTGATTTACATATACTCCTGCCCCTCATAACTTGTTATAAGAAAAAATTTCAGTCAAAATTGACTCTCACTATATATTAGAATAGATATATAAATAATGATATTGTCAGTTAAGATATTATCATATAAAATATTGTTAGATTCATCGTAATATTATATAATTTCTAGCTATCATACTATTTTTGCAGAGAATACTAAAACTTCCCACATAAAAAAAACGTGATTACTATTGTGCAGTGGCGGAACCAGGAGGTCTGCCAAGGGGTGGCGGACGGATGGCGGCCAGCGGGGCGCGGCGGATGAACGGCGGTGTCGGTCGACGACGACAGCAGGCTGAGCAGCCGGTGGCGGGCGGATTCCTTTTCCAAAATGAAAACTGAAGGCAACGGCCTAAATTAACAATAGAAGAAGGACTTGGGCAGATTCCTTTAGGTTAGGGTTTGGGTAACTGGGTTGGACTTGAGCCGATTGGGTTTCACCCCAATCGGCCCTTTTTTTGGCCCGGCTGCAACTTGAAACGACATCGTTTTACTTAAGCAAAACGACGTCATTTTGCTTAAGCGGGAAACAAAAAAACAAAAAAATAGGTTGTCTTCTCTG
>JAULKM010101161.1:0-10266 GCA_032355605.1 Rubia tinctorum | reverse complement strand
GAAAAATATTATTTTGCTAACATCAGAAATTTTTAGTTACTAATATATTTATGATTTAATTTCAGAAATGAAGAGAAAAAATGAGAAATATATTTCAACTTTCTTTTCAAAGAAAGTATTAAAAGAAAAAGTTGGGCCATCTACATGTAGTCCTCATTCAATTCAAGCGAATTTGCACGAGGAAGTACATGTTGAAACTAGTGAAAATTCCATGGTTGCAGGTCATGTACATGAAAGGAGGTTAAGTGTGCTTGATATTGCTAATCTTCCAAGAGATCCCGGAAAAAGGAGGAAGATAAGCGACTTTCATCCGGATGATAGAGATATTGTTATGACTTTATTATGACATTATGAAATTATTTCTCATTTATTATACTCCCTCTGATTTTCTAACATTGCCTTCGTTTGACTGCAAAAAATTTCAAGCCATGTTTGACCATCAATAACTTTAATTGTATACAATAACGCACGTCATGTGCGGTGTCTTTGGATTCTCCTTAACATGTAGTTTCTAAAAAGTAAAATTTTATAGTCCGTTATTTTATGAAATTAAAGTTATCGGTGGTCAAATATGTTTTGAAATATTTTCAGAAAAAAGGGAGTCATTGTTCAGAAAACAAAGGGAGTATTATTTAATTCTTTTAATATTAAATGATGACCCGCCATTTTATAATTCCTGGCTCCGCCCCTGATTAGAACGCTTGGATTACAACTTGGGAAGGCACCAAATTATGATTTTACCCCTCCGATCGTCTTATTGTGTCGTATTTAATTTTTAGACTCTCCCCCGATTCTCATCCGGCTTCCTTCTTTTTTGGGTATATTTTAATAAAACAACTCTCCTATTTGGTAAATGCTAAATTATTTTTATCCATTTAATTTATTTTTTACTCTTCTAATTTAACGTTTACCACTTATTTCACTTTTTTAAAATGTGTCATTTTGTCGGGGACATAATAAAGGGACTGGAGGGATTATAAGATTGTGTGACGATGCTACCATTTTTATTGTTTTTGTAAACGGAGTAACAATTCACTAGGTAATATAAATCAAAACAGAATAAATTACTCCTTCCAGTCCACAAATATTGATTGACCTTTTCCGCTACTCCATCCGTCCTAACTACAGTTTCACTCTTACTTTTTGCACGTTGTTCAAAAGACGTGTTTGACCGTAAATATGTTTATCTATGTATAATAACGATAAATAAAAAGTTGATATTTATAAACTACTTGTTACGATGATTTGAACAATATCATATACGATAATATTATCGGTCATATATCTATTTAAATATGTGATTAAATTTTGATAGATAATAGTGTTAAAAAAGTAAGAGTGCAAGTTCAGTTGAGACAAGGGAAGTACTTCTTATAAGATATGTTAGATTATAAATTTCACACAATATATAAGTAATAGTTTTCTCAAAAGTAAATTTTTGTTTGCTATTATTATACATAGTTAAACATATTAACGGTTAGACGGGTTTCTTGATGAGCGTGCAATTTTTTGTCAATTTGAGATGAGACGAAGGGAGTATATAATTAAAATATTGTCTGTCAAAAATATCTTTGAAAAAGTGATGGTCAAATGGAGTCAAATTAGTGGATTGGAAATAGGTTCCCTTTCATTATTGGGTAAGATCAACACTTTTTATTTTCGTATGTGTCAATCAAAGCTTCATGTTTCTTATTCTAGTTGAAATTTAACTAGATCACTTCAATTTTCCTATTTTCTTGCTATATCAGCATGTATAAATGTCCATATAAAAAAATTTAGGAACCTTGATTTGGGACGGAAAGATTATACTCCATCTGTCCCACCAGTAATGACATGTTTACTTTTTCACGATGTTCAATGATCATGTTTGACCGTCAATATCTCTAACTTCTGATATCAATTTCTCATAAAAACTAATATTTAGAATATATATGTTAAAATGAATTCAACAATACCTCACATAATATATTTATTATAAATATATTAATTTATAATTAAAATTAATATTTAATTTAATTTTAAAAAATAAATATGACATTAATGGTGATACTTCGTATCTATTATGCACATGAAAACAAGAAGAAGAAGAAAAGTGGCCGTATTCTTGTCAATACGTCCTTTTTATAACACCATGCAAAGACAAATAAGAAAGCAAACAAATAAAAGTGGCACAAAAATCATAGGGATGATATTTTTCCTTAAATATTTGGCTTTTGTCATTCCACGTCTCGCTCATAGGAGACATCCAAATCGTTGAGAAAATTTGAGAATACGACAACTTTGTAATTTTCTTAACATTACATGCACCTTCGTACGTGAATACACGCTTTAATTTAATTTAATGCAACAATTGGTTCTTTTCATGTAGTCAATGTTCGTGTGGGTTAAGAGATCAATCGGGAATTGAATTCTTGCATGACAACGAAAGATCTGCAACTTTCTAGTATGTGCGCTAGATTTTTTATTTTTATTTTTTAAGAGTCACGACCATAACTTCATATTAAAAATGTCAATATAATTATTTAAAATGAAAATTTATTAAAATAAACTTAATTTCATGACGTATGTGTCAATTTTAATAGAGATATAATCAATTTAGTATTAAGTCTAACCTTAGGCGCCGTTGACTTCAATTGTCAACGGAAGATTTGGTATAAATTTAAGGAAATAACAATTTCACCACTAGATTAAAAAAGGAAAAAAATTGAAAAGGACAAAAGGGTATTTACATCTTTTGGAAGTAAGGACATTTTCATCATTTTAGGTATGATAACCACCCAAATTGATGGGTCGATGTCGGAATAGTGATAAAAGGCTATAACTGCATATTTTGTCATAAAGTTTGAGTTATTTTGACACGTTCTCAATTTGCATAGTTATATTGATACTTTCAATTTAAATTTAAGATTAGAAGTGTAAATTATTTTATTTTATTTTTAAATTACGAACACCAAAAGGTAGACCAAAATAGCAAGGAAAAACAAAACAATCACTGATAAAGTTATGATAGGAATGTATTTGGTTGGAAAATGTTTTGGATATCTTTTTGTGATGAATGTAGTCATTCTCCTTAAGAAAATGTGGCGTAAATTGACTGATTAATATTCGAAATGTCGGACCATAACACAAAATTGGTCTAGTACGAATGTATTGGGTCATGAGTCGGATGACCGCCTCTTCTTTGTTTGGATTTTGTGTTTCACGTTAGTACATTATCTACCAATAGTGTGTTTGTACTTAATTGACACTTTTTAATTGCAAAATTAAGTTTTACTGGCTAAATACGATCTAAAATGGTTTGACTATCCAGACATAATTAGGACTATCGTATTATTCTCACTGTGTCATAATTACCCTTGTGTTTACTAATTGAGTCTTACTTAATTTTTTTTAAATCAGTCATTTCAAGATGCTGAGAAAAATGCGCAGTGGCGATTACAAATAGTGAAATTAACATTCAACCTAACTAGCCTCTAACAATAACTAACATATTGCAAGGATATTTAAATTACATGTCAACTAGACTGATCATCTGTACTATTACAGATCAGAGATCATAAAAAACTGTAACATCACACTCGGGGATATTAACTTGCTTCCTGCGAAAAATATGACAACTTGGCAAAGAGGAATATAAATAGTTTTGTTATTCAATAACTGTGAGATTTGTTTCCATAGATTAGTTTTGTTATTCGACCAGATCAATTAGATCGTTGTGTTCACGATAATAACTCGATCTAGTTGTTCAGTTTGATGTATTGTTCTCGATCAGCTTATTCATATCGTGTGTTCGTAATTTTATTTTTGGGTCTTCATTAATTTGGATTCGTCATATCTGTGTATTTCAAGGTGTTTACAGTTTGGGGCATCATAGATCGTGGTTGGATCAAGTGGTGCTAAAGTTGTAGAAGATCTCTGTTTGGCGCAGTGATATTGATGCGTGATACGCTCCTCTCTGCCAAGTGGTCATGATTTTCGTGGGAAGTAAGTTAATAAATATCCCCAATGGCAACATTACAGTTTTTTATTGGACATCTTATCTGTAATAGTAATGACTATCAGTCTGGTTGACATGTAATTTAGATATCATTGAAATATGCTAGTTATTGCTAGAGGTTAGTTGGTCTGGATGTCAATTCTACACATTGTAATCGCCGCTGGGCGTTTTTCCCATCACGATAAAATGATGGATTAAAAAAATCATGAGGCTATTGAACTAAAATTTGATACTCGTATAAGTTCTTATTTATCTTAGGGCGAATTTTCTTTTGGGAGGATGAGAATTGGGGTGTGGCTTTTCAAATGGAAGGAAAGAAGAGTATACCTCTAGTCCTTTCTTTAATATTGAGTGTATTTCATTTTTTGGATTTTTTTTAAATATTAGCTCTTTCCTATTTTGACAAATACTAGATTATTTTCATCAAATCAATTTACTTTTCCCTCTTTCAATACAATTTCCACCACTAATTTCGCTTTTCTAAAATATTGTGTCATTTTACAGGAGGCAAATATATATAAATCAGAGGGAGTATATCACAAAGGTTGGCAAAATCTTGAGAAAAATCGAATTTTCGTAATCGTGACGGGATTGAATTAAAATTATGGAAAGGTAAAAAGTTTTAGTTGCAAAATTAAATTTTATTATGCAACGTGCAACGGTTATAAGTTTATGACCCGTTAACGCAATCTAAATTTTTTATTTTAATTTACAATTTAAAGTTTGATCTTTTCCTAACTTATTAAGATACGGAATCTATCACAAAACACAATTGTTTTAGTGGGTGTGTTATCATGTTCGTGTGAAATAATGAAAGTAGAAACTGATAGTGGAATGTATTTCTTTGATCAAAGAACTGTTCCCACACTTTATGCTTCACTTTTTCTTTTTTTTTTTCAAATCCTTTATGCTTCACTTTTAGACTTAAGAAATGGGAAATGGGGAACCATTTGGGCATTCAATTGGGCTCCCTTTCCCGTGTGTTTTAGTTTGCAAGTTCAAACTAGCCCATTATGAATAGCTCTTTGGTGGGCCGTAGTTATACTCTGTTACGATCCAATCAAATAAAAAGAAATTGCAGCTCCAGGAGCTGAGAATCTAGAGGTAAGATGAGAAAAAACAGAGAATACAACAGATGAAAAGGTTGATAGCTAACGGCTTTCAGATTACAAATTTCATTTCGTGCCTCTACACTGGTTTGCTGTGGTGTTTATGCGCTCATCATTCATAACCGTCTCTAACCAACCGGAATCTATTTATCTGAAGTAGAGATTTTCCTACTGCCTCTGCCAGTTCATCCATCTTAATTGCAAATTCAGTCCTTCCGCCCTTTTCTTATTTTCTAATTAGTCCCTATGCATTTCCAAATTGAAGTTGGGCCAAACCCAAACTACTTTGGGCCTCACTATATTTACAACGGGCTTGCAATACGCCATTTAGGCCCAAATTTGTATGGGCCGGGTCTAGCCTTCACCTCAAAAACTACCTTCCATAAAGCAAAGTTATGTCATAAACCCCACATGTATTTCATTCAAGTGAGATGTTACATAACACCGGAACGCCTGAAACGGGTGAAGGGTATTTTTCCTAACATATTTATCTTCAATTATAGGAAAATTCGCTCCATGGCTTCAAATTCAAGTTCCTTTTTAAAAAAAGAAAGAAAGAAAAAAAGAACAGACCTAATATGTTAGTTTCAAATTAAAGCATTACAAAAAGTATTACCTGATCTTTTTTGCTAGACTATGTTCATATAATAACCTATTCCTATTAACTTTAGAGAAAAAGAGACAGGCATCAGTGGTATTAACGTGATGCGTACTTAATCCATTGCACCTTTGATCTCTCCAGGTGTGGGATCAGGATTCCTAAAAGAAGACACTAGGGATGCAATTCAATTCAGCTGATCCGCAATCTTGTTTTATATCAAACAAATGTTAGATATACTTTTATAGTCAACATAAGTAATGGGTGATTTATTGTTTATATATCTATTGGCAATGAAATTTTCATAAATTTGAAAACCTTTTAAATTATACATTGTAATATAAATGATTATAATTTCATTTTAAAAGCTATAGAAATAAGGTTTGTCGTGATTGATCTAACCACCACAAGATGACTTGACCAGATAAATCAAATTTAACTACAGTTTAATTGAAAATAACAAAGCTTGAGCTTATAATATAACTCATATAGAGTAATGATATTCTCGGTGAAACATCAAAGTGGATGATGCGATATTAGAAAAAATGACTAATATATCCATTGTTAGTTAAACTTTTTATGGAATGTCAATAGTGATTTGGTCTCTTCATTAATGCCACATCATTCATTTTGATGTTTCACTATGAATTTTCACTGGAAGTATCATTACTCTATAATATATAAGGCATAAACCCAAAAATCACCTTAAGTTTTTTCTGAAAATGTAGAAACAATCTCAGATTTTTTGAAAGTGTTGATGCCCACCTGATCCAAGACCGATGTGACTAGGTAAATTCCGGCGTTGATCATCCCAAAATGACTAAACTACCCCTATTTAGTTTTTCTAAATTTATGAACGGTTTCACCCTCTTGAAATCTGCCCCAATGTTAGAACGTAACAAGAATTCAAGGGATTATAGCTGCACTAATTTTGATTTCTAAGGTTATATCAGGACTTGTTTTGAAACCCCATAGTCATATTAATATTTTTCAGACGAGTTCAAAATCATTTTAACACTTTCGAAGAGTTGAGAATTGTTTCGCCACTTTTTTTTTTTAAAAAAAAACATATAAAAGTTCATTCGTTTACATTTCTCTATATTGATATTTTCTTTGATCTTAATCGCATTATCTTCAGCTAGATTTTTTGTGTTTGTATATTCGTCACAGCGACCTTAGGGGCTGCCACTTTCAGCTGGAGTAAGATAAGAATAGAAGTCGAGTAGTTGACTCAATCCTGACTTCTTAAGTTTCGAAGAAGTCCGTAGGAGAGACGAAATTATAGCCGTTGCATAATAGTGACAATAATAACCGTAACGGAGAAGAGTACAAAAGGCCAAGACTGTGGGCTTTGGTTTTGATGGACAGCCGGCACGTACCTTGGCCCCCCTTTCCGTCACTTCTTCACAGAAATGTTGTTAAATACACGTGTTTTCCTAGGATAGGTCATCTTTCTTAAGGTCCATTTGATTATGAAAATCGCAGGACCAACTACACTTGGATGTTATTATAAAAAAAAAAAAGTAAAAACTTATAGTGAATCCATATAGTGAATGATGTGACAATACTGAAAATGTAAATGTATCCCTAATTAGTTGCACATCTCTTAAAGAAGGTGACTAGTGATTTAGTCATTTATTAGCATTCACATTATTCATTATGAGCTTCATTATAAATTTCCACTCTCTCTATCATCACTCATTATTATTTTCACCCATTTATGGACATCCATTTATATTGGCATATTGCAGTACCACTTGCCATGTTTCTCCAACATGTCCACATATAACTTTCATTCTTGTCCATTCAATCCATCTATGAATCTCAATATAAGTTTCATATTATGTTTTTGTATGTAAATGTTTGTCAATGTGACATGAAAAGTGAAAGATTGGAATGTATAGACTAAATTTTAGGCTGAATACGAAACAATCAAAATTAATGAAAAGTATAAACCTTACGTAGAAAAAGAGGTAGTAGTATTTTTCACCCGATTTAACTAAAATGAACTAAATGTAATTGAATTGTGATGAGGTGTGAGGTCCCATGCCTCTACAAAGACAAATCTCCGCGGTTCAGGATTAATTAAATCTATATTTCGTAACTAATAATAAGAAGGAACGTGATGAAACAAGAATAAAAGTAGGCAAATCAAGTGAACACGATGAAAATGGTAGGTGGACGAACTTGACATCCACAACGCCCACATCTACTCGGCCTGATAAATCTATATGAAAGAAAGGTACTATCTGTTCAATAAGAGTATCCACAATGGTAGTTGATTTAATGAGCACTTCTTAAGTGTCAAATCATGAATTTTGATAAAATATAGGTAAGAACCAATTGCTAACAATGGACCTCCTTAAATAAGCACTTCTTAGACAATGTTTTTCACTTTAAATTATAATTAATTAAAAATACAAAACTAAGTGTCAGTCATTGATTGATTGGCATTTCACAAATAAAGAGATATCAACTGCTTAAGTAATGAGTTATTCTTAAACCTTTACAATGGTTCTCCTTAAATAAGGAGTGTTCCTTAGGGTTAATGATCAACCATTGTGGATGATGTAAACAACTCATTCATTATTCACTACTTAGATAATATACGCTCTCCAATCCAACGAACTTGAACGTCAAGCTAAGTCGATTACTCGAGGAGGGTGATCAACAAAGCATTATCAAACTGAAATAAAATGGAGCTAAATTGAAAAGATAGTGACCTAAATTACAACGCTAGATGGACAGATGGGTTGTGAAGGGATATTCATCGAGGTTTGAAAATTTTTACACCACCAAAGTGCAGGCTGCAGGACAGCACTGTGTTCCCCACTCTAGTAAATGATGATGACCATAATTATTAATAATGAATGTTGCAGCTTTGTCTTATCCTCCTCACTAGTCACAAATCAATCCCCTTTTCGTGTTTTTGCTATTTGAAAAAGGTCAGAAGGGCAATAGTTTAAGGAGCAGTTGAAGAGGTTAGGACGGTTGGCCGATGAATCATCATTATAGTAATTGCCGTCTCTAAGTTATTGCTAACTCACGACATAAACTTATGTGGTGCATGTGTCCGTGACTTGAGAGAGCGGCCGGAATGCGTTACAGCAAAGATCTGCTGTACTGCTGAATGGTATACCAACCTCGGGAGAATAGAACAAACATAAACAAGCTGTATTTTCTTGCTAGCTGTTAGCATTGCATAGGCTACAACTAACCTCTCACTTCTCCCATTGTAATCCTCTCCTCCATATTAGAGTCACCACGACTTCTATCGTACACAACCAATTGATAGACAATCTGCAAGTAATTGTGTTTTAAATATTTGTGTTCATACTCGTAACAATACTTATACTTCTTTCCCGTTTAGCAACGCTACCCAATCAATACAATTACAGACAATCTCCGAGTAATTGGGGTTTAAATATTTGTGCTCATACTCGTAACCATAATTATACTTCTTTCCCATCTAGTAACGCTACTCAATCAATACAATTGACGGACAATCTCCGAATAATTGTGTTATAAATATTCGTGTTCATACTCGTAATACTTCTTTCCCATTTAGTAACCATACTCACTTTGATTGCTCTTGCCATATTTAAAAACAAATTTTGATCACATTCAATCAACTCGTTTCACTTTTCCTTTACCCATCAACTCTATTCCCAAATAGATAATTAGCAGCAGGTGAAATTCAATCGTGGGAGAGGAGAGAAGAGAAGAGGAGCATAACATGCATGTGGACGGACGAAAAGAAGAGTGCATCGCCCTCAACATTTCCAAAGCCCACATGCTTAACAGTAAATGCTGCAACCATCAACTTCCTTGTCAAAAGGATGGAAGAAACATGACTGAACCTGGTCCTTCCTGCTCCTCGCACATGGTGTAACCAACATATGAAGAAGATGCATTCAGTCATACGCAACCATAAAGGCATTTCTGGCCAGAGGCCACCATCACGCCCCATCCATACACTTGATGGTAAAAATCCAACAAAAATCACACTATAATATCCTCCAATTAAGACCATAACCAATCAGGATTCCACAATGAACAAGACATCTTCCATAAAAATGAAATGAATTTGGCAAACCAACTTAGATAATAATGCACATACGAGAAAAGAATGCAAAGGGTGAGAGACCTGTTTCACACTTTTAGTTACAAACCTGTCCGTCCTTCCTACGCTCAGAACCCGGTACGTTAAGAGTACTACAACCGACTGAAAATAAACAACCCAACCAAACTGAAAACCACCATACATGAATCGTCTTTGCTTAAATACACTTCACACCAAAACCTACATTAGTCGTCCATACGTACGTACGAAGTTGCTAAATTACTTGGAGTATGTTTCTATGCTCTTGCTCAGCTCTTCCAACTTCTTCATCCTTAACTTTTCGCTTTCGCTCACCAGCTACAGAAAACAAAACATATTTGAGCATTGTTAGGAAACCATGTAGTTTCAATTACAGAACAGAAAATCAGAAGGTGGAACAGTATAGATATAGGGCATTACTTCGCTCACATCCATCAATCTGGTAATGAGCTGAACCTTC
>JAULKM010101160.1:0-10266 GCA_032355605.1 Rubia tinctorum | reverse complement strand
GCATTTTAAAGTGTTTGGGCCTATTATGTGTGAATATGTGCTGGTTGTGAATATTTGTTAGTTTGCTTTTATTTGGTTTTTTTTTTATCTTAGGTTGGCTTGGAGACATATTGTTTGATTTCTTGGTGTATGGTTCGTACTCAATCCTCTTCACAAGAACCCCTACACTATGACCCCGAGTTAGAGTTAAATTTGAAAAGGGCTAGGAGGATTTTTTTGGTAAGTGTGAACAACACCCCTCATAGTGACCATTTTTCGAACCTTCTACCCCTATGGATCATCAAGAGGAACATGAAGACGGGAACCCCGGAGGAGGACCTCACCACCCTCACCGTCAAGGGGAGATGACCTAGTGAGGCCAGATCGACATGCATAGCAGCACATTGACATTCGAGTATGATGGAGAAAAAGTAGGTTATGAGATCTACAAGGATTAAGATTTTCCATAGGATAAAATGCCTTTACATGTTGTCACTATAATTGAAAGTATGCATGGGCTTCTAATGAGTTTGAACATTGCCACATGATTAACTTAATTTAAGTTGATAATGGAATGAGTAAGGCTTCTATGAAAGTTTCAAGCATTTTGAACAAGGACAATGTTGCATATGCGAATGTGTCTAGTACTAACTTGTAGCGAGTGAAGAAGGGGTTAAAGAAACATTATCTAAACCCTCTTCACTCCAAAGAGTTCCCAAAACTACTCGAAAAGGGATGAGCCACACAAGTCCATTTGGCTCCGGAGATGAGGTTTAAGGCGAGACAATGATGGAGACCAATACATGTGGAGACAAGAATGGGTGGAATCGAGGATGGTGACTCCGGAGACCCGAGGAATGTTTTAAATAAAACTTGGGAAAGAAAGTAACTCATGTCGATGACGTTAAATAAACTTGGTTTTAACCACCTGGATGCCACTTATGGCATTCCATCGAGGTAAGTTAATTTTGATGCTATTATAGCTTTGATTTAGTAATTGGTTTATTTTATCTTTTTTTTAAAAAAACAATAGTTGGATCAATATTATGCTTGGTGTGCATAATTTTTTATTTTGCAGGAAAAATTGAATATGGTGAAGTAAAAAAAAGGAGAGAAACGAATTTTGATTTTTTTTGAATTTTTGAAGTTTATTTCGGTTGGGACCAAAGAGGGTGCCATGGACGGTGCAAATTGGTCATGGTCCGTGTAAAAATTTCAAAAGAAAAAAATGGTGTTAAGGACCAGAGAGGGTGCCATTTTGCACGGTCCATGGCGAAATGTGGCAATGGATTATATTTTTCTCATAGTATTGTTATGTTTGCTGAATAAACAAGTTACTCCACTTCAATAAAAAAAACATTAGCCCCACAACATACTCACTTATTTGCCCCTTCCAGCGAATGCACACATTCTCCAAGTCAACATCCATTTTCTCTCCTCCCTTTTCCCTCCTCCCTTTAGCCGACCAAATCCCTCCCTCCTCCACCATTTTTCTCTATACCAAATTAACTCATCTCATCTCCCCCTATCGCCCTTACATCCAGAAAACTCAGACATCACAAAACCCTCAAGAAATTGATTCAAAACTCAAGAACCCTAAAATTTGGGGGTTATTGAATTTTGGTCAAATTCTTCGCCCTTGCTCGAATTGGACATCATTGGAGGCTAATATAGATTGCTCTGCAAACATTCTCCATCAATTTTACGGTAATCTCCTCAAAACATTCTAGTTGATTGGTTGATTCTTGTGTTAGGAAATGTGGAGATTGTTCTTGTTGTGATAATTGTGGTATTAATTTTGAGAGTAGGCTTTTGCAATGTTTGGTTCAATATCGATGGTATTAGAAGAATTATGGATTGATTTTGGTGCCATTTTTGGTTATTGTGGGTTGTTTTGGTGAATTTTCTAGCGTTTGGTTAATTTAAAATTTTAAAATTAATATTAAAATGAATTTAATTTTAAAATTAATAATATATTATTAAAATATACGTTCAATTATTTTGTGTAGTCAAATTTATTTTAATTAAAAACTACCTGTAAAATTAATGAGTGTAATATAGAAAATTAAGTCGGGGTCCATGAATAGAAGAGAGAGTGGTTTCTACTTTTTATAAAAAAAATATTAATCATCATACAGATGAGAGTATTTGAACTAGGCTCCCCTAAACCCCAAAAAAATCGATCGTGGTTGATGAATATGTTATAGAAGAATATTTATCAGAGTACACGATATTTCTACAAGTTATTACTAGATCAAACAAAGGTTTTTAATGAGGTAACTTTTATAGAAGCTATTTAATGGATTAAAATCTATTCAAATCAAAAGCACAAGTGTCGTGTGGAGAGGTATTCTGTTATCAGTCTGGATCATTAGCTGAGAGATATCCTTCAACCACTCTTGTACTTATTCTGAGGGATGGTAATCCTTTAGATCTCCAATCAAGGTTGTCCTTATTCTTTCTGGCAAGGTGGACTGGTGATAGATCCTAGGAAGCTCCTCTCCCCCTTGAATTTCTGCATATTTGGTAAGCATGTGGGCGGGTTTGTTCTTTTATATGAATACATGTTTCCATGTTATGCTCCGATCAGTTGTGATGAGTTAAAGATCCCAGATTTGTCTATAGATCATCCATTGAACCTTTCTTGTTCCTTCTATGATTTTTATTAGCTGCAAAGAATCATATTCAATCATTAGTGGGAACAAGTTGTTTTTTACTGCGAACTTTATGCCTGCAAGATAAGTCCTCAGTTTAGCATGTAAGAAGTTTTCGTTTGTAGGAACTGATTGAGTGGATAATAGTGTTGGCCATCCCCCAGAACTCTTAAACACTATCCTTCTAGTATGCATTTTCAGGTAAGAGAAAGAGGCTTCGAAATTCATTTTATATCCCGCATCTGTTGGAAACCATTTATAGGCTCTAATTTTTATTCATTTTTTTTCCTAGAGACAATCATTAACCCTATATTGATTAAACTGTGTATATCATAGTTTTGATCTGTGGATGAATGGTTAGGATGTCCAGCAATAGATTCCTAAGTTCTCTCTTCATTCCCATAATTGATATTGTCTTATGATCATAGATGTGGCTGCATCTATTTCTCCACAGAATCCAAACAACCAAGACAGGCATTATGCTCATCATTTTATTCTTTATTTTGAGAAATTATGATTTGACCAGAACCAAGATAGCTTGTCAAAATTACTAAAAAGCACTGTGTTAGCTCTGAATGAATTGAAATCATCAATTTACTTCTCAGCAATGGGGGTGTGGTGTGTCCATTTTATACAATTATTTTGGGGACTTTTTGGATTCAGTTTTGTATATTTTTATGCTTTAGATGTGGAATTTCACATTTAAATTATCTAAGATAAGTTAAGAGCAACTTTAAGCTCTTATTACTCTTCTAGGGGATTTTGTGTGAAAAGGCAAATATTGGAAGACTTTGAAGACTTCGAAGACTATCTTTGAAGATTTGAAGACCATGATGACTGCATTTTGAAGACAAAGAAGACCCGAAAGAAGAGAAGAGGAGACTATTACAGTTAGACCAAGAAAGAAGACAACATTTGAGGGCAGAATACTCTGACCATCGCGAGTCGACAAATGTGTCGCGATCGCGAGGGTTCTCTGCCCGTCGCCAGTCGCGACGAATGTGTCGAGATCACGAGGGTTCTATGCTCATCGCGAGTCGCAGCGAATGTGTCGTGAGTCACGACGGACGACTTCTCAGATCTACTTTTTATACTATAAATACTCTCTCTCCTTCCCCTTTTAAATATTTTTTCAGCCCCTTTTTCTTCTGCGGTTTTCTGGGTTTGTATGCCTAGTTCTCTTCCTTTTATTTTTTTAGTTTGTATATTAGTTATGTGTTTTTGTAATTTAGCTTAGTAATCTCCTTGGGATTAATGGATTGAAGCTTCTTTATCAAGGTCTGGAGAATCCTTTCTATCTATTCAATGCTTTCTCTATTGTGTATTTAGTATTCTTTAATTTGGTTGTTAAATGATTAATGGTGTTAGAAGTTTGATTATATGAATTTCTTCTATGATTATTGTTAGGGTTTGGATAAAGTAGCTAATTCTCATTTCTTTTGATATGAAATCCAAGAACATGAATTAGAGCTTCTAATGTTGTTGATGATTTAATAATTTCTAGACGAATGTGATAAAGTCGAATTCTTTATCATGTTTTTTTGTGTAAAAAATAGGAGAGGTTTATGAGAGTTGAACGTTTTAGGCTAATCTTGTGTAAATACATGAATTGGTGCAATTCTACCAAGGTTGTTACCAAGCTTGTTGATTCTCTATGCTTAATGCCATTAATGGGATACCTTTAGGCGTTGATCGACTAAAGGGGTTATTAGTGAGGTTTAGCGAGAGATGTTGAATTCACTCTTGTAAACTACTATCAAAGAGGAATAGATGATTTATCTTCACAATAACTGGTTAAAGTAGTGAATAGGTAGTAGATTCAAGGATAGATAATAGGTAAGGAAGTGGATATCTATTGCCCCCAAAGCTTTGTCTTTGTAGCTTTTACTCTTTTTATTAGTTTGTTGCATGATTAACATAGTTACTTGACTTTACTAGTTTTGTTGTTTTTACTTTCATAACTTAGGAAACCAACCAACAACCCCCCCCCTTTTTACTTGCTTTTATATCTATGTATATATATCTAGGCTTATATTCACCCTTGTATGCATGAACCCTTAGGAATATCCATTTTCTCTGTGGACGACCCCGACTTGCCAACTATATAATTAGTTGTATTTAGTAAGAAAAAGGGCTTATAAATTACATCTTTGAGAGGTACGGCGACGACCTCCCAGTCCAAAAGTGGCCAAAACCCTAGCATCCACGACCGGCACGGAGAGTGGGATCTGTCACCACTTGTGCTGGCCGAGACCCCCTCATGTTGGCGCAGAACCCCGGTCATGGATGGCATGAGTCGTGGCCTCATGCCGGCGCGTACCAGCCTTCTACTGGAGTGGCCCATGCCAACTGGCATAGGCCGTCAGTCGACACTTCATTTTTGCTCCTTCAAATACACGTCCCATGTTTTTTAGCGCACCCCGTTGGCTTGAACCTCATTTTGCTCAGTATATTGGCACGGGACGTGTCGTTCTTTTCACCCCATGAGCTGGTCTTGGCATTGGTGACTTTGAAATGTTACGGGTCGTGTGAAATAGGATGTTCTGCACCCATACTTTGCCAAATTTTGAGTGAAAAGAAGATAAAGATACACAACCGATATAACTTGGCATAGCCCGTGCTGGAACTTGGTATGGTTCTAGATGAAGCTCTCGTGCCAGCCTAGTGTGGTCCGTGTTGGTCCGTGCTGACAGTTGCTGGTCCAGTCGGCTGACTTGTTTGCTCCGTTACGAGTGAACCGCTGATTCAATCTGAGAGTTATTGTAGTCGATTTTATAGTTCTTGGGAAGAAGAATCCAATGGTGCCACTCTCAAGGGACGACTAATCTCGAATCATTCCCAGAACTCCGTGCAACTCTCGGACAACAATTCCTCACCTTCTTCCTTGGCTTTCTTTAACTTCGAATCCGCCTTTTCATGGCTTAGTTCCATCTACTACCACACTTTGGAGTTCGTGACCTTCAATTTACTATCATTCTTTCCAATGACCTTTGATATCTTCTACCATCCTTGCGAATGACCTTTGATATCTTCTACCATCCTTACGAATGACCTTCAAATATTTTCGACCACCTTCGTGGATGGCCTTCTGCAAAAAGATGATGAAAAAGTACTCATGATGAGATCAAAAAGGAAGATCTAGGTTCCCATGAATACAAAGTGTCCATTAATTATATTTAATTAAGTCTACAAAACTCAGGATTTAAACAAGAAAACTAAAAATGGTCGTCTAAACCCTTTGTCATGTAAACCTAACCAAAACTAGCAAACTACATTTGGAAACATAATTGCACATTTCATCCACACACAGACGCAGACGAACTTCAGGGACATACCCATCCTGGTAAGTGAATCCCTTTCACGTAGTTTTTTTAAAAATATTTAAAAATATTTTTCATATTTTACTTTCATATTAGCTGAACATGATTTTTTGTTTAAAATACAATATGTTCTTAGGCAGATTGTGGACCTACTTCCGTACAGGGTTCTTGCCGTGCTCAGGTGCAACAGAAGGGAGTACCACATGCATTACTCAGGGAACACGAGGCTAAAGACCCTGACGCCAATGGGTTTTGAGCAGTTCCTTATTGGTGAAGGACTCACAAAAGGGGACACGGTCTTCTTTGAGCTGGTCAATGGTGCTAGCCATGTATTTTTCAATGTAAAAGTTATTTCCTTGTGTTATATTGTATTTGGAACAACATTAGTTTGTTGTATCACGATATTTATTCTTTAATTAATAATCCTTTTGTTATCTATGTTATGTTAATGTTAATCAAACCCTAACATTTACCTTAATATACGTACAAAGTTTTAACTGTAGTATCAGTAACAAGAATAAAAAAAATCCTAACGTCTTGTTGCAATCAGTATTGAACTACAAAAATTTTGTTGGGAAAATTACCAAAATAAACTCTAACTGTTGACAGGCTGCTTGGTGGACTAAAAATCTTAGGCCCACCAATGCCTGTGATGTCTCCAACTGGTCGACAATTTGTCGCCTAAACAGACGTTGGAGCAACGTCGCATGCATCAAGGCGGACAACACAATGGTTTTAAACGACGTCGTTTCGAAATGAGTATAAATAGAGGGATCTTGAAAGTCAGTTCAACCATCTGTTCACAAGTTTCTCGTGAATTCCAACAGTTTCCAGTTTTTTGTAAAAAAGACTTTTCCCCTATTTTTTATCATATAAATTTTGCAATGTTACTTTACATTGTCAAATTTGTGGTATGTGAATGTGTTTTAATTTTTTGACTATCTAGTTTCATCTTGGATTATTGAGTGTGTGAACTTTCTTTGAGTATAAACATAGGTGCAATGTTTTTGTGTGTTAGCAATGATTTTTTGTTTAATATGATGTTGATTATGTTTCATTTTTTCCAGTTGTATTTGTTTCTTCTGTTGCTTCCTCTGATATATGCGACTTCGCTCATCTGTATTCCACAAATCGGTTCATGCGACTATAGTGCGACGTCACATATTCTTATTTCCAGCAGCTTATCTTTAAGTTTGTGACGTTGCACTATTATTGGGTGTCCTTCGGCTTTAACAAAATGTTAGCAGCTTCGCATCATGACATCTAATTGTACAATTTTTATGCTTATGCTACTTTGGTTTTGTTTCAGTCTTGCATCGGTTTAATCGTCAAGTATGTGGAGTTTCATATACATGTCGGTCATCCCACTGGTTTGAATCGACATGCACCTGCAACCACATTGTCGACATCGCACGTTGCACTCTTTAGGGTAGTTCGCACTTAACATTTCCCTTTTTTATGCAGTACTGATGACTGGCGAATGATCGTCTAATCCACCCTTTTTTGGGTCTTTAAACAACGTACCTATATATTTACTTGAAAACACATCTTCACACTTTAAATATATAAACTAATTACTTTTTGGTTTTCGTACAGTTCACCGCACGACGTCGTAACCCAGAGCCTGTTGTGTTCGTCATCGACCACAATACAATGGCTCTTGATAGCCCACATTTCGACTTCACTCTCAAGTAGCAGAACTTTGGGAAAATTCCTATTTTGGTAAAACTTCTTAAATAAATTTTATTTGTTGACAATCGCATATATATATATATATATGTGTATATGCATATTTCTAATTGATTTTCTTTTGTGACTCAGTACATACCGTGTGAGATTGTACCCTCTTGCAGACTGAGAAGACTCCCGTAGTTCCGAGGTGCTACGGGACAGAGTGGTGTATGAATTACTTGGGGCAATGTAGGGTCAATGCCCTTTCCCCAAAGGGTTTCAGTGAATTCCTTAGGGGAAACAACGTACGCATCGGGGACACTTTGTTCTTCGAGCTGCTACAAATTGTAAGGCCAATCGTCTTCAAGATCATCATTGTCCGTGATGATTGAGTTATTGTTTTTTCAATTCTGTTGGAACTTAGAAAACTTTAATTTGAATTTATGTAAAACTTGTATGTATATTTTCATGACAACTGTTTTTCAAATTATTTAACTATCTTATTTGAACATTATATAATTGACTGTGTATATGTGTGATTTGATTTGTGCATGATTTTAAACATTAATTTATAATTCTATGATTATAAACCATTGAACAAATAGTGCATTGGACGTTTACAAAAATTAATTCTAATATCTATGGTGTCTGTAGAACAATGATTTCTAGCTACTATAATGCCTAATTATCCTTTTACATACTCCTAAATTAATCGTAATGACGGGACATTAGGGGGGACGCTGAAACGAGGAGAAGCGCACGACCACCATCTCTTGTTTTCATTTTTTCTAACACCGTCAATTTTTTTTTATTTTAACGTATCTTTCACATACACGTAACTTCAGTAATCATTCGGAACACATGTCGGTCCAAAGGATGTTGAATGTGAAATCAGTCCACCTATTAAAACAATGTTTGCGACGTCGCAAATGTTTCGGTAACCTTTTTTACTTCGGGTTTTAAAATCTTTTTACTTTGGTTCCCATAAGAACCGAGGTAAAAAATCAATTATTTACCTCAGTTTTTTATAACCGAGGTAAATATTTTATTTTACTTTAAAAAATAACTGAGGTAAACGAACTCTTTTACCTCGGCTATTTGGTGTTAAGAATAAAAATGAGGTAAAAGGGGCAAAGTAATAGATCATTTTTCTTGTAGTACATGGAAAATAACAAACATCGATGTAAGTCATTCACTCCAACCGTCCATTATTATCCACCTTTATTTAATACTATTACGTTTAACTCAATTTTTTCATTTGCAGTACCGAACTCAATTTAGTGCTTGGGATTGTGGATACTACGTCCTCCTCTTCATGGAAGAGCTTGTGCTAAAGACTACCTTCACCGATATCCTCGAGGTTGGTCAACAAGATACAAATTACACATTGCTAATTATTACTTAGTAAATACTTTCACGTAATTAATGATTGTGTTTTTTTAAACGCTACAAATATTTCCCTCAAAGCAAGGTGTATATAATGCCAAGGAGATAGCTACTGTAGCCAATAGATGGTATCAATTTAGGTGGATGAGTATTCCAAAGTTTGCAAGACTTCCATGGTCACTGACGAATATAAGGCAGTGCAGAAGATTGAAGTGAAAGATTTTTTACAGATTTTCCTATTATTTGCTTTCTGGAAGGATTATTTATTTTTAGACAATTTCAGTTCATAATTCATTCATTTCTTGTTTGTCATTATAAATCCAGTTAGTTTATTACATCTTCTTGGCTGGCTGTTAATTATTTATTTTGCCTTATTTGCTCGAGTTTCAATCTGAATGGGTTGGGATAAATCCAAATAGGGTATTGAAAATGAAAATAAAAAACAACATCGATTTTCTGCAACAATACCGGTGTTGTAAATTTCACAATATACAAAACAGGCATTGGTAATTATTACATACTTGTGTTTGAAGAAAATGATACTACCAATCATCAGCACCAATTCTTCACAACATACAACACCGGTAATTAAAACCGGTGCTGGTCTTAATTTACAATCAGCGGGTGCTCTCTGGAGGTGCTGATTGTGTGGGACACAACACCGTCACATTGTAATGGCACCATTACTGAAAACCGGTGTTTTATATCATTAGTTAGCATCTCTACATCGTTATTGACACCGGTATAGAGATTCAGTTCCTTAAATTAATTTTAGTACCGTTACATTTTTTTAGCACCAATACTTGTAACCAGTGTTATGTTTATTATCTCAACACCAGTCTATCATACCGTGTCATAGGAACTAAGTTTTGCACCACCCTACTTAGGCACCAGTTGGGTGGGGGCCCAATATACCGGTGCCATAGGCCCCAACGACCGATGCCATTTGGGAGGTGCCTGCAGTAGTGATTGGAGTATCGGGGATGAGAGGAATGATTCTAGTTAAAGGAGAAAAGAGGAAGGGTAGAAGTAATTTGGAGAATTAGGGGGTATTTGAATGAAAATTTAATAAGGGATAATTTTGTTCATTCAAAATTATTTGGGGCTGTATTAAGTAAAATTGGGGTTGCATGTATATTCCTTTTGCACTATTATGTATCTTAATATATATATATATATGGGGAGGGTTCAATACACTCCCTTATTTGTACACCATTTTCTACACCTAATCCTAGCCACTCATCTAATCTAATCTT
>JAULKM010101159.1:0-10268 GCA_032355605.1 Rubia tinctorum | reverse complement strand
CTAGTGGTGGGGGTGATTGGATTGCAGGAGGCGGACTGTTGACCGGTGGTGATGTAGATTGGACTTGTAGCGGTTATTGTGGTGAACACCCCTTGGTTTATGGTTGAATATGGACAGAGACTCTACTTCTGGCTGAGCTGGTAGATGGATTGGTGACGACGGTGAACGGAGGCGAAAGGACTGGAGGTGAAATGAGGAGAGGGGAGAGTTGGGTTGAATGATAATTGAAAGCATTTATGGTTGAAGAGGGAGGTAAGGATGGGATGAGCCCATTGTGTAAATTTTATAATGAGATATATACCAATATAACCCTACTTATTTGAGTAAGTGTCAATATACACCAGTGGAGTATGACTCATTAAAGACACCACTTAGAAGGCAGTTTCGTCCAATTTCTGAAAAATCTCCTTCTAATAGGACCCGAGAGGAGGTTCCGAGTTCGAAACTCCCTCCCAGGTCATACCGAAAGGTTCAAAGTCACTTTTTAATTGATTAAATGCGATTCTTGAAGAACCGTATTTAATTGACATCAATCAAAGACGATTCTATTGAAGAACAACCTTTAATTGGGTGTCTTTGTTGGCCCAATATATAATAACCCAATTAGGGTTTCTCCCATTTCATTGTACTCTCCATGCCTTAGTCATTGTCCCAACACTCAATCGACCAATTCCCTTGTCTCAAACAAATCGTCGTCGTCATCCCAACTCCACCAACATGCCGCCGCCTTTAGCCCGACTCCACCACCCTACACCAGTCACCTCCGTCATACCCCTACCTCCATCACCATGCGTCGCTCAACCCGCTTCCACTCGGTGAGCGTCGATGGTGACCAACCCTCCGCCACGAATTTCTCTCCCACCACGTGCCGCTAGCTCCTTCACAATCGGACGCCCACGGAGCCTGCCTCCACCTGCTAAATGCAGCTCCTCCGTCATCCGCTCCTCATCCCGGTTGAGACAACGCCATCAGCTGATTGAGATGCCACTCCTCGGCCCGATTCAGAAGCTGTCATCCGCTCCTCCGCCAGTTCAAACGCTGCCATCCGCTATGGTTGCAATTTCTAGATCTGTATTGTTTCCTTTATCTTTTCCATTTCTTTGTTATACTTCTTTTGATCGGACTTGTGTTGTTGTAAAGAGCTGTGTTGCTGTTATACTTGTGTTGTAAAGATTTGTGCTGTTATACTTCTTTCTTCTTGTTGTTGTTGTAAGGATCTTTGTTGCATTTAGTTTTTGGTCACTGCGTTGCAAATCGTAATTTTGCTTCCCAAGATCTGGGTTTGCTTTGCGATGCCGGGAACCTATGGTTTTCGACAGATTTTTTTGGGACATCAGAAACAAGTTCCGAATTCAGAACTGTTTCTGACCTCGATAGAAGTCGGTTCTTCGGAGTGACTTTGATTGAATTTGATCAAAGTAACTACCGGAGAAGGCACCTTCAAAGTGAATTATAACGTCCGATAAAACCGCCTTTAATAGGTCATCCTCCACTAGTGATAATCATAAGATAATTTTTAGTACGAAAACAATCATAACTAGTTGATGAAAATTCCAATATAACACTAAGACACCATTTACGACTTTGACATCATATAAAATGACTAAAATACCCCTTAACAAAAAATCTATAAGTGTTAGGAAAAAGTTTCCCTCATACTACCACCTCCACCAAGCCATCACCACAACCCCTCCAGCCACCACCACCGCCCCGCCTCCATCTATCCACCACCACCAACCCCTCCTGTCAGTCCCACCACCACCACCTTCGCCCTAGCCCCCCGACACCTCCCCCACCCCATCCACAAGCCAGCGGAAATCCATTACGAAAGTAAGCGGCAAAACATTTACAAACCCGAAGATCAAATTCCAACCTCTCTCCTCATAAATTACCCCCTCGTTCAGAACCACCCGTCCCCCGCCGCTTGTGGTGGCGACCCATAGCGACACTGACACCCCCTAATGGACGCCATCCACCCCCACCGCGAAGTCGGTGCCCACCTTCACCACTCCAAATCTCGAAACCTTAATCGACGCTCAACGCCCAGCCTTCAAATCGATGCCTAACTCGTGTTGCGGATGGATGACGGTGCTCGTGTCCCGGATGGGTGGCGGAGCTCGTAGCTCGAGTGGTGGTGGACTCGCTGGGTGGCAGCGCTTGGTCGCGTAGGGGTGGCGGCCATCGCGGGAAGATTTATGCTTGGTCGCGTAGCAGAGAAACCATATGCTCGTCAATTTTTTGGGCGTCGATGGGTAAATTACATATATCTGGGCAGATAAACCCTCCAAAACCCTATGCTCGTCAATTACACTTATTCCGGCAGAAAAGGAAGAATGCACGGGGGAGAAGAAAGAAAGGAAGAAGAAGATAAGGGTATAAATGTAATTTTATTTTTTAAAAAAATTTATTTTAATTTTTTCCAGAGGAGTAAATGGCATTTTTATCAAATTCCGGTATAAAAGTACCGGAGTGGATACGTTTGCACTTACACAAATTATCTAGGGTTATATTTGTATTTTCAATTGTGAAAAAGTTATATTGGTACTTATGTGAAATTGGTAGGATCATAAAAACACTTTTCTTTTTTAAGAGTTTAGGGGTAGTTATTTCTTCTATCATGTTGAATTATTTCTAAAATAAAAAGTGTGTACATTAACCCGAGACAGACGAGAAAAGAAAATATGCAGATTCTATTTGAACAATGAATATATATATATATCTCAAAATTATTATTCAATCAATAACTTTCACCTGCCGAAGTAAGCTGTCATCTCAACTTGCCTAGTATCCTAGAAAAAATGGGGGGAAATTTTAAAATAAACGTAAAATAAGAATACAACAACATCTTGTAATCTTGTAGCAGTTGATTAAAGTTATATTTTTTTTTATAATTATAGTAATAATAAATAATATTATCATGTATGAATATGATTTTATTATACTTTTATAATTTACATTATTAACGCAAAGAACACAGTTTTTTTCCTGAATTCTCCAATCCAATTGCCTGTCTTCAAGTCCAAGTTATCCAAGTTATTAGATAATAAAAAAACAAAAGATTGAGACCAAATGACCACTATCTTCCTCCAACAAAGAAAAGAAAATCCCAGTACCACTGACTTGTTCCACACGCTGATGATGATCACATGTTTAATCGCTTCGAGAAACTCTCGTAATTGCCGCATAATTGAAAAGGTTAATACGTGGCGCGATTTAAGAAGGCCTCACACCCTTCAAATGCGCATTAAACGACGTGTTTTCTCATGCACTAAACCCCAACCCCGAGATAATCAGGAAGGCTACGGGTCTCCGCAACGACGTCGTATTGGAACCGTATCCACGAACTCGGACGGGACAAGATCTGGATCCACAAAACTGTGTCGTCAGAACAGGATTCCCAGAGCAGAAGAACACACAGCGAGCGTGGGGTGCGTGTAATGGAATTGCATGTGATTTGATAATACTACAGTGCTGCTGTCTGTGTTCTCTTTAATGCCATTATGTTTTCAGTTTAATTACTGTGCTGGTATTGGATTTTGAGTGGCGTAATTTGAATGGAAGGACCTCCTCAATTTATGCCGACTGATAATGATCAAACGCCATCCGGGGGGTGGGGCAGAGGCCAGTGCTCCACCACCAGTGGCAGTAGCCTAAGGTCTATATATAGCTTCAATTTTTCAAATGTAGCAACAAAGATGCATTCTTCCATTCTAAGCTAATTAAACAAAAAAGAAGAAGTTATTTCCACTAATTAAACACCCGAAATAATACCATTACATTGGTATCCAACGGTTGCGCAGCCAGGGGCGGAACTAGGCAATGGTAGGAGGGGGTTTCAGTCCCCGCCATAATGAAATTTATGGAAAACATGTAAGTAAATATTTTTGAAAAATATTCATCAGCTCTTTCTAATATAAGGAAATATTAGAAATTTTGTTCACTTACCAGCCCCCGCACTATGTGTTTACTGTCTCCGTCTCATTGTGCGACCACTGAACTTTCAACGCGAAAATGTAATCAGTTAAAAATATTTCAAATGGCATACTACAAGCTCTTATTACATCTAAATTGATGAATTGGTTATACAAACTCTTTCAATGATAAAGTATAACAATTTATACCCAGTTTAATTAATAGCACTCGGATTTTTATCGGAAATTCTTATTACATACACGTACTATAATATTTAACAATAATAGGTGATTAAGTATTAGTATTGTTATACTTTGAATTAAACTTATTGAAGATAAGAAAAATAACGAGAGTAAATAATAATATCAAGATCAGTATCCTCAAAATTATTTCAAAGCAAATCATTCTCTACCTAGTTAATTACAACCATCCTACCAATTCAGCTGTACATCCTATTTTATCAGGATATTATCCATAAGCTCAAATTGAAGGTTATTTGAATAAAGGCAGTGCTGTTTAATATTTAAAATTAATCCTCTTATTTTAAATTAATATTTCCCCGTTTAAATTTACAATTGGACCAGGCTCTTTAGAAATCATTTGCAATTCAGTTTAATAAAATTTAATATTGATACCATTTGGATTAGGAGATGGTTTCCTGTGAGGCAGACTAAACTTTATACATGGGCCTTTATGCAATTCTAGATATATTCTAGGTCTAAAGACCTGTCTCTAATAATTTTACACGGACATATCGCTAATATTTTTTCAGAATTTTTTTGTCCAATTTTCCCCATCATTTTTCAGCAATCTGCAGTCTCCAAAAAAAATCAAAAAAATATTTTTAAAATGCAAATAATTAATATTATCACTGAACTGGAAATTATAAACATAAAAAAGCAAAACATCAACGAAAATCATAAAACATCAACTAAAAAATTAGAGAACAAATACAATGAAATATATATATATATATATATATATATTTAAAATCATATAAAAATTGACAAAAAATTAAAACACGTCGATTACAACTAACAAAATATCAACTAAAAATCACAAAAACACCAGCAAAGTTTCAATTATCAATTTTTTTTAAAAAAAACTACAAAAATCAAATAATATCAACCAAAAGCTAAAAAACTTCAATTCCTATCACCTGAACTTCACCACGAAAATGAAAAACATCAATATAAGAAAAAAACACTACAAAAAATCAACCCATGTCACCCAAAACTACAAACATCAACTCGTATCTCCTAAAACTCACTGAGAATATGAAACATCAACATCGGAGGAAAAAAAGCAAAAAATATCAACCCATATAACAAAAAAAGACTACAAAACATCGACTCATCAATTAAAACTCATCCGAAAAATGAAAAACATCAACATGAGAAAAATAAAATAAAAACATCAACCAAAAAATGACGGTACCTCAATAGTATAAATTATTCACTCAAAAAATCATAAAACGTCAACAGTTTAAAAAAATACAAATATCAATCTATATCACCAAAAAGTTACAAACATCAACTCCTAACATTTGAACCTCATCCAAAAAATGAAAAACATTAGCATCAGAAAAATAACACTACAAGTATCAACTCCTATTCACAAAACCTCAGCTGGAAAATGAAAAACATCAATATGAGAAAATAAATAAAGCTGCAAATATCGATCCATATCAACCAAAAAAATGACAAAACATCAACTCATATCAATTAAACTTCACACAAATATTGAAAAACATCTACATAAGAGGAGAAAAAACTGCAAACATCAGCAAAAAACTATTGTACCTCAATTATAAAAATTCTTTAAAAATGATCTGGTGGGATTTGAATGCAGGTCACTAACCTCAAAACATGGAGCAATAACCACTACATCAAGGACTCTTACTGAACATGCACTCATTCAAACAATATTAAAGTTCACCATACACATAAGAACGTAAATTTTTCAAAATAAAGGTCAAACAGAGACTTGAACTCGAAACCTCAACCAAAATAATAAGAGTGCTAACCACTAGACCAAACAAACAATGTTGACAAAAAACTCAGTCAAGTAATTATTAAACCGCATAAACTCTTTAAAAAAAAAAGTAGAACACAACATTAAACCTCACATCATGAAGCAGAACCTTAGTGAGCCTCTGCCATCACCGCCGCTCGCTTCCACCTTCACCGTTGAGAATGTCAACACCTCCGGTAGCGCCTGAGATGCACGCACTTCATCTCCTACCTTCAGGCGCGTGCATCTCACGCGCCTTCTCTCTACAATCAACTCGCCGTCCTCCTTCGTCTTCTGTCTTCACCGTTCTTCCTTCGCCGTTGCAGCGCCGTCGTCATTAAAAATCGCATCGCCGTCGTCATCGAAGATTGCAGCGTCGTTGCCATCGCAGATCGTAGTGTCATCGTCACCTTCATCACAACGCCGTCGTAGATCGAATGTCGTCGTCGACAGACCCTAACTCCTCGATGTTGCCTCACCATCGATTGCTCCTTGCCGCCGCGAAATCCCTCCGTGCGACGCCGTGTTATGCGTCGGAGCGCAACCGCCAGAGCTAATAATTTGATTGAATCTGAATTCGTCGGAAGAAGAAGAACGGCGGAGCTCCGATTATCTAATGGAAGAAGAAGCATGATGGGAAACCGGTAAAGATCGGTGAATTTTTGGTGAATTACTAGCGTGAATTCGGTAGAAAATGGCAGAAACCGTCGGTTGGTGGCGGTTTCCGATCGACGAGAGAAAAAAATGAAAAATAAAAAAATCTGAAATGTTTGTGATATATATATAGTATTTTGGTGATTGTACAGCGAGTCTCTAAATTTATCGAAATATTTTTTAAAAAATCCCATTCCAAATAAATCCCTATAATTGCACAATAAATATCTGGCATAAAGTTTAATCTGCCTAAAACAAAATTTTTTGTTGTTATGGTTTTATTTATTTTTTCTCTTTTTTTGTGTGTTTAATTTAGTTCAATTCGACATGCATCAATTTATTTATTCAATGGAGAATGAGCTCCTTTATAACCAGTTTAAGTGGCCGGGTGATTTAGTCTTCATATTCTTATAATAACGAATGTTCCTTCAGATTCTTCATGAACCTTAATTTTTTAAATCCTTTATTATATTAAAAAATTATCCTAATTATATCTTAATATTGAATATTTATTTTATTTATTTAATAAATTAAAATAGTTAATTGGTAATAAAAAATCATCAATTAAACATTAGAAATAGAAGTCCCGATGAAAATTTTAATAATTTAACATTTCAATAAAAAAATATAACATTAAAAACACAAACAAACAATGCTGCATTTCAAGAAAATAAAAACATAATATTTTAAAATATGAATTTAATACTCCTACTAATATATTTAATAAAATAAGTTAGCTATAAATGCCGAAGGTATCTCATCAAACTTTAATATTTAAAAATGAAATTAATCAAAACATAATTGAATTATTATTTTTAATATTATTTGAAGAGCACAAAATCTTATTTCAGACCGACTAGACGAGATCATTTTATAAATAATGTAACTATTGGGGTGCTTTAATGTTTGTTTTTATGTATTGCCATGGGGTTTTAAAACTTAAATTTTAAAAAAAATGTATAAATGATAATAATTTGACCCTTAAAGCTATTTAAAAGATGTTTTTCATGATTGATCTAACCGCCGGTCTAACTAGAGAAAGTCTCTTGTTAGACCAACTGGCGATTAGACCAATCATTAAAAAAAAATACATTTTAAAAATATTTTTTAAGGTAGAATTTTAATAATCTATATGTTAAAATTTATTTTAAAGTGTTTTCATAATTAAATTACGTTGCAATAAAAAATAAATTAAGCTACCTAAACCAATCATGTCTAATCTTTTTCCTATAAATTTTAAGCTTATAATACAATTATTTATGTTTTGAAATATATTTTTAAAAGAGAAGTTTTAGTGATATACCGACTAATTGTTAGACCAATCATTAAAAACTTTGTTTCAATAACTTTTCAGCGTAAATTATAAAATTATTTATACATTTCAAGACACAACAAAAATCAAAGTTATTAGACTTTATTGCAGTAAATAAAAACATACATTAAATTTTCCAATATTAACATCGATTATAAAATAACTATGTCTAACGATTAATTAGTTCAAAACAAAACTTTGTGATTTATAAATATTTTAAAATTATGAAAATCAAGGTGCAATATGTGAAAACAAATATAAGAGAGAAGGTGCCTTGTTTAACCCAGTCATGTTAGACCAATCATAGAAAATGTCATTTGAATAATGTTTAAGGTTGAATCATTATTATTTATAAGTTGAGATTTTTGTGAAAAGGTTCAGGTACTTCATTGCAAAAATAAAAATAACTTTATTAATCATACCAATTATAAAATGTTTCTGTCAAACAATTATTGGATCTATAAATTTTTTTTGTGAACATCAAATCAGTGAAATCACACCCTCTATTATAAAATGATCAATTATACTATTTATTACAAAATTCTGTGATGTGAAAAGACATTACAATATTTTTAAAATATAATTGATTAAATTGTGGTGTTGAGTGATGTATGATCGAGGACTAAAAATAACGAAACAAATATAAAACAATGGAAAAAAACATAAAAATAATGGCGAAATTAGAAATTAGACAAAAAAAAAATGATAGTCAAAGACGTTAGCTACATTAAACCTTAAATACCACGTACAACTGTAACCACACATATTTTTAACGCTAATCCGAAATGCATTTTGGTTTATTGAGGATGATTATTAGACAAATTTCAAAGTGATAATTTTCTATAAGTTCAGTAACACGTACAGCTGTAAAACTCATATGGTTAACAACTAATGTAGTTTTACACTATATTTTTTTGGTTTATTCAACGTTAGCATATCATATTCAACATGTAACGCATACAAAACGCTCACTTTCGAGTTAATTCTAATAACTGTACGATCATTAGAATTAAAACAACGATGATATTTTCTTATTTAATAGTATAATGGTTAAATATGATTATTTTATAATTAATATTAATTAATAAAATAAAATAATTTTTATTTATTGTAATGAGATTATTATAATTTTGAAAAACTTAGTACTCCCTCCGTTTTTTATAAGTGCCACCATAAGTTTATGTGCTTGGATTTAGGTGGAGAAAATGAGTGGATGAAATTGAATGTAGAATGTAAAAAGTAGAATGAGTTGATGAAATTGAATGAATATTACAAAAAAGGGAAGTGTGACCATATAAAAAAACAATCCAAAAAGAAAAGTGTGTCAATAATAGAGAACCAGATGGAATGGAGTATACTATAACTTTAGTATTTCATTTGTTTTTAAATATAATAACACGATGCATAATATTTTTAGGTTTATCACAATTTATAAATATAATTTATGAAAATTTTGATTCAAATATTTACAGGTATTAGTAATTATATAAATATGTTCTTAAAATTTAACAAAGTCAAATGAGTAGTAGTGAACGCAGCAGTAAATAGTAAAAAAAATATTGAGAAAAGGCACGAGGTGAATTGAGAGAGCGGATAAGAGTATTTATTACTACCTCCATACTAGAGAAAATGAAACATTTATTTTTTAAGTCAAATTTTACAAACCTTAATCTAATTATATATTAATATATAAAAAATAAAAACATCAAGTGAGATATTGTTAGAATTATTTTAATAAATATTTATTTTTTATACAAAATTATTATGTGTAACTCGTAATATTTTTGGTCAAACATAAATAATGAAGATCGTGAAAAAGTAAATGTATCTTTTTTTTTTTGGACGGAATTAGTAGTAGACAGAAAAGATGGGATGATGGCAGGATCAGAGATTTTAATCCCAATATCTACCCACACAAACACACACTAGAAGAGAAATAAGTAAAGTGACAAGTTAACCATAGATTAGAACCCGGGTTAAAACCACCCCAAATGGTTAAGAAGCACCACCACATAACATAACCTCCCAATCCCTTCTTCATCATCAACCTCGCAACCTAAATCCAATTCTCTCCAAAATTTTCACCCTCCCCAATGGCTTCCTCCAATTTTCATTTGCTACAGCCAGATTCTCAACAGTGATTTCTCTGTCTGTTAATTCGATGGAAGATAAAGCTGCATCTCCTTCCTACAAAACCCTAACCATTTTCCTAATCCTCCATACTTAAAATTTCCTGAACAATCTTCTTCTTCCTTCCTTTGATAACTTACATGTTTCAGACATGGAGATAAGCCCAAGCGCAACCACCGTAACCGCCTCCGTTAAGACACCAGAGGCCGAGAACGAGACCCCTTCCCGGATCCAGACCACCAAGGTT
>JAULKM010101158.1:0-10268 GCA_032355605.1 Rubia tinctorum | reverse complement strand
GTACTTACTAACATTGACTATTTCTTAGATGGATCGAGCAAAAGAGATGTTGAAACTAGATGAAAAATATAAAAAATTATTTAAGTTTGAACGTGTATGAGATATTCTTAAAGATGTTCCAAAATTTCAAGATGATGCACCATCGTCACGGAGATTCACAAACCAAACGAATTTCAATAACTTTCCTTCCCAGTCAGATGAGAATCCCTTTTCTAGTTCTCCAATGTCATCTCATCCCGGGTTAGACTCTCTCCATTTGGATACAGATGGTATTTCTAGTGGTTCAACATCAACACGCATCATTGGAGGAAGGAAAGCAAAATCCTTAAGAAAACAGAGCGAACAAAACCCATCATATTTCAACAACGGCCCAAGAGAAAGAGACCGCATTATAACTCTTATGGAGTCAAGTCAAGCACAAAAATGTGAACAGTTAGACATGTATAACAGACACCAAACTCACTTAGATTTGGTTCGTGATGATAAAATGATGGAAATGGATTTGAGCACCATTAGTGATCCTGGAATGTACGCATATGTCCCACAGGAGCAGGAAAAAATCATGACAAAAAGATCTACACCAACTCCCAGAATTGGAAATCTATTTTCTTATATTGGTGGATCGAGAACAAGTCTCTTGGATCATTATTGAGAAGAAGAAATATTTTATGTAATTTTTTATCTAGTATGTATCGTTTCAATTTTTTTTTTAAAATCGTATCTATTCTAGTTCTTTTATGTCATTGTCGGTTTATCGTAAGTGTGGTGTGAAATTTACTATTAATATGTATTGTGTGTTTTTATTATAATTATAATTATTAATATTTCATAGTGTACCTTATTTTTTTATAATTATAAATTTTTATAAAACCGATTTAAACAAACCATATTTTAGAAAAACAAAATTGAAATTACATTAATATCATATTTTATAATTTATATGCTCTTTATTATTACAACATAATTTTGAAGTATATTTTATATATTAGTGAAAAATTCATACACTAATTTTGTACATTTATTTCTCTCAATACAATTTCAAAAATAATAATATCTTTAAAATATTTTTATTAAAATAATATTGTCAATAAATTTAGACGTAAATAATTCGAGTGATGGATGATCGAGTTTGAATAAATAATATTTTAAAATAAATTTTTTTAATAATAAAATGATCAATGCATGATTTTTTTTCTAATAAAAAATAATGAAAAATTAGAATTCATTGAAATCAAATATTTTAGAAAATAAAGTAAATCATAAAAATCATAAAAAGGAAGGAAATTTAAAAATCCAAAAAAATAATCCAAAAACAAAATAAATGAAAACAAATTTAAAAAAGGAAAAGGAAATTTAAAAAAGACCTTACCGTTTTGCTAGCCATAAAGTGGGTAATGTAGTTTCTCCAAAAAAAAATTACGCGATTATTGCGTACATTGTAGCCAACTATTTTGGCCTTTTGCGTTTGGAGTTGCTCTAAGAAAGAAACAAAAGGGAAACTAAAGTTTCTTGGTTTTTTACTACGGAAGAAACACGGAAACTTATTAGCAGCTTGCCGATGCCCAGGTTTCTATCTTCATTTTTTAAAATTAGAACATCCACCGATGGTGAACGGGAGATTTTTATTGGGCTCTCCTAACCCCAATAACTGAACCAATAATAGTCAAATTACAATGAGCATCCAAAAGGGTCTTTTTAGTGATCGTATTGGATATGATTCCTGTAATCGATCTCCACCCCGCGTGTGAATCGATTTAGGCCAGATATCCAAATGGATGAATCTAAACAAAAAACGATTAAGGCTACTAATTACAGAATGCTAATGAAGTGTATAACTTTGTAAGTGAAAACCATCTCCAAGAGCAGGAAGCTATTATGAGGCTTGAAACTTTAGTAAACCAGACTACAGTCATGATGAAGAGTATGCTGAGATAGAACTTCATGACACCAAGCATAGAAAAAGGCAACATCCAGACAAAACGATGATCATACACCAAACATAGAAGAGGGCAAAATCCAGACAAACGCTGATCGTAGTCCTCCGTTCCGAGCCATTTTAAAGACAGTAGATTGTTTTTGGTGAGGAAGCTGTCACTTTGTGATGAAGAATTAAGACCAAGCTCGTTTTGCAGCAGCAAAATAAGGGTGAGGAGCAGCAGAACTATGCTATAGCACCGAGGCAAACCATGCTGATAGCCTTCAAATCCAAGCAGCTTGTCTTCTACTTTGAGGTCTTGAAAGACCTTATAGATGGGAGATTCAGAAGATCTCCAACAATTGCCATTCTTGCTGCGCTTGAGAGCTGATTCATGTGTACCTCTTGCATAGTTAATGTTGTTGTTGTTGAGTGTGTGATCCTAGCCAGTTGGTGCGCAACCATGTTCTGCTCCCTATATATGTGTTTGAAGGAGACATTCATGTTGTCCATCATTCCTCGAACTTGCCAAATGAGTCATTGTAGTTTCCATGGAGCATCTCTGATTCCTAATATCATCTAGATCACCTGCAAAGAGTACAAATCCACAATTAGTGGTGAGTAATTCTTGTTCAAACTGATTTGTAACCCCATAATGCACGAGTTAAGCTCCGCTAGGTTAACATCATTTTCACAGTTCAAAAGACTCGAACCCATAAATATCACTTCATCCCTGTGATTTCTAACTCTGCCAGCTCCTCGGTCACTTGCTCTTTCGTTGCTTTCCCACTGCAATTAATTTTCACTTCTAAATTAATAAAATTTGGTCCAGTATTTTTTTAAGAATTCCTATAGTTATGAAGTATTTTATTATTATATTTTTGAATTTAAATATATACTCTGCTTAACATGTGTAATAACAAAATATTATAGTATTATTTTCAATGTAGAGTTGTTCGATTTTGATACTTTTATTGAGGTATAATTATATAAAATATATTTATTCATTCATTTTTCTAAATTTTGCAATAATTAAAAAATGAATAGTAAAAGATATAGAATATCAATTGTACATTATGATCGAATATTTAATATATATATATATATATATACACATATATACACACACTTTTGAAACAACAATCTCAACATAGAATAAAAAGGTTGAAAACTAGTAGTATTTTTCACAAAACACACTACTAACATGATTATTTTCTATCATCTTACATTAACTTGTTACGCATCAATTTATTAAACGAAAATATTAATAACCTTTTATATGTCTAGTTTCTCCATTTGCTAATTAAACATCAGTTACTTTATTTACGATGATAAAAATTATTTTCATTATAATTTAGTTGCTTTAAATATCATTATATTATGTTAGTTTTGTTTCGCTACATTTTGGATTGAATCAAATCTAATCAAATTTCAAGATTCATTTTCTCTTACATCAATGGCTAGCACATTTCTATTTATACTATATTTTTTACTACAATACCCATCAATTAATGAGAAAGTCTCTTGTTAAATTGACTGATAACTAGTTACATTAATCATGAAAAATCTCGTTTCGATAAATGACAATTATTTATAAGAACTTCGTTACAGTAAATAAATATCAAATCACTCTCATTAATTACATTAATTATAAAATGAACCAGTCTAATGGTCAATCGATCTAAAATGCTTTGTGTCAATTAACTGCAGAAATGATTTATTACTATCACATCATTAATTTCTTTTTACCAACTGCAGGACATGAACCCAACTAATTTAATTATATGAAACTTAGAAAGTGGTTGATAATCTAAAATGGCACCCATTAAAAAAATGTACTCAGTACATTTCATTAAAACGGGTTCCATACTTTTATACATTTTAGTTTCTTATAAAATAAATATATTGAAAACTGAAGAAAAAACAATTAATAAGTGAATAAAAATAGTCAAAATTTGCTATAACTAGTATCAAAACATTCTTAGTAAAATGTTTCAGAATTCTTTTTAAAAGTCAAATGAAGGAAGCATCGATTTTAGAAATAATGCGTACGCTTGAAAATAAAAACATATAAAATTAACTGCCACAATATATAAAGTAGAATTTAAATAAGGGTATGTATTTCCTCTGCTTTACTAATATTAACATTCATAATTTTTATTTGAATTTATAACGAATAAAGTTTGTGGATGAAATTGTGTGTAGCAAAAAAAAAGAATAAAGGAAAAATGATGGTATCTCACCAGGGAAGAAGAAGAAGAAGCAATAAAAAAAGAATTTTTAAAAAGTTGTGATATCATCATTGGCTGTTCACATTCGGACCTGATCAGGTCACCGACAGTCCGACGTTGGAAGGATGATATGATCAGCTGACATTCCGCATTTTGTTTTCTTTAATCTTTAATTAATACAGAAGATTTTTCTTCGGAAATCTCTGGAGAAAGAGATACGACGTAATTTAATTATTCATTTAGTCAATATTTTTTTTATAACTTGGATCCTAAAATTAAATTAATATATAAGTGTACATACTATTGTCTAATGCATCATTAGATTCGTTATAACGTATATTTTCAAAATATCAAATTTGCACTAGTTTTAACTAGGCTTGATGAAATATATTAAAGGTCAAATATTTTTAAACCCTAAACTGATAAAAGTTAAAGCGTGCAAGTTGAAATGCACGGATGGACTAATCGCTATTTAATTTCCAGCCAATGGAGGGTGAAATAGTTGCAAGATGGGGCAATAAATGCGGTAGATTCAAGTTCAGAAAAAGGACAGTTATCACTTTTCTCACCAATAGTAAGTTCGTTTTGTCACTTGTACTGCCTCGGATCGAAGTTGTTGCTTGCAAAATTGTGTAAATGCCTATTGGATGGATCTGAGAAAATGGCACCTGAGTGTAATGAAAGTCAATTTTGACCGTAATGTCAACTCTAATGAAGACGATCTGGCATTGGTTTCAACAAGTTGCATTAATCAAATAATATGGTTTTGCTTAGTGCATTAATTGAGGCTATTAATGCAAACCACGCCCTTATGTACTTAACCTACATTAAATGAAGTAAAATATAATTATTTAACACCGTACTGTATACAGGCCTTTAGTTCAGTTTAATAAACTTCAGTGGGAATCGCAGAAAAACGGTCTTTTCATAAGTTTATTGATGTTCCACAGTGACTTTTACCTAAAATGTTGTAATTTTTTTTATAAAATTTAAAAATTTTATTTTATTTTTTAAAAAAAGTTATAATATATACTTGAATTTGAAAATATAAAAATAAATAATATAAAAAATTAAAAATTTAGTATGTAATTTATCAAATACAGTGTACAAACTAAAAAAATAAGTGACATGTCCATAAGTTTATGTGATTATGCGCTTTTCTCTCTCTTCGATTTTCTCTACCTTCTCTCTATTTTAACAACTAAACTACAATATACTCTCCTTACCTATCAATCACCACCCCCAACACCGGCCGGCAACACAACTTCGCCACAATGGTGGCCCAAACACACAAAACCTTTGGCGAATAGAGATATAATTGATTTAGAATCAGGATAAAAAAATAATATATTTTCTGATTGATTTTGTATATATACTATTCCATATTTGTTTAGATCTTGCATACCATTTGTACTCAAAAATAATAATATATATATATCATTACCCACAACAACAATTATTTGTGAGTTTACCTTCTATCATAACTACCCTCAAAAGACCGTTTGTCATAACATGGATACAAATTATGAATTCATCATCTCATCTCATTTTATAAAGATAATTAAAATTTCAAGTATTCGACCAGTCTAATTTAAATGAAAAGCAATTTCCATTCTTGTCATTAACGATTATAAATTTTAGAATAACCTTTGTTTCCACCCCACCATGTTAGATCGACTAATTGTAACATTAACTAAGACAAATTTTGTTACTCTAATTTTTAAGATAAGATTATAACTAAAATATGAGTTAAGTTGTAAAATAACTCTATATTTTGGTCGAAAATGTCAATCAAACCCTATAAAATTTGAAAGTGCAATTTTAACCATATTATTTGGTAGAAAATGCCAGTTAACCCGGGCAACTTGAATTTGGCCAGAAACCAATAAAATGATCATTATACGCCTGATTTAAAATATTTAAAAAAACAAAAAAAACTGAAAGGATAGTTTTACCCATAAAAATCCTCTTCTCTCACAAAAACTCACCCGCTGAGCAAACTCCTTCTTCCACATTGACTCACACGTTCTTCATCTCATCACCACCGCACGCTGCCGCCAATATCCCTTCTATGGCCAAGCCTCACCGCCACCCCTTCCGATCAAAAGTGCCACCCGTTAGATTCCAACATTTTTATCTAACCTTTCTGAACAGCTAAGCCCACTTGGTAAGATAAAAAAACGCCACTCGTTAGATCCCCGTTCTGTTCAAAAGCACCCAATTCCAATCCAATCTTTCTACCAAACCAAGCTCACCAGAAAAATGCGAGGTCTCATGTGGTTGGTGGCCGGAAGGCTTGGGGAAGCTCAAGTAGGACCTCATATCTACCACGGTGGTCGTAGTGCTGGGTAGTGGAACTAGGTGGCGGGGGCTGGCGAGGGGGCTTAGGGCTAAGGATAGTAGCAAGGCTTAGGGCTAGCGGTGGGGCTGGGGTCTAGGGTTTAGGAGGTGGTGTTGGGTGAGAAGAAAGGTATATGGTGATGGTGGTACTAGGCTTTGGAGTGCGGATGGCGGTGGCTGGCGGAGTGGAGGAGCGACAGTGGTGTGAGATTCATTAGCGGAGAAGTGGTGAAACTTCAGATTCCGGAGGCAAAATTCTAGATTCCGCCACTTATATCTCTTCCATGGCCAAGCCTCATCGCTTTCCCTTCCGATTAAAAGTGTCGCCCGTTAGATTCCAAAAAATTTATATAACCCTTATGAACAGCTAAGTCCGCCCGTAAGATCAAAATCGCCGCTCGTTAGATCCCCGTTATGATCAAAAGCACCCCATTCCGATCTAAACTTTCAACCCAACCAAGCTCATCGGTGAAAGGAGAGGACTCCTGTGGTTGGTGGCGGATAGGCCCGGGGAAGCTCAAGTAAAACCTCAGATCCATCGCGGTGGTCGTAGTGCTGGGTAGTGGAACTAGGTGGCGGGTGCTAGCAGCGGGGCTTAGGGTTAGGGCTAGTAGCGGGGCTTAGGGTTAGGGCTAGTAGCAGGGCTTAGGGCTAGCGGCGGGGCTGGAGTTTAGGGTTTAGGGGGTGAGGTTGAGTGAGGAGAAAGGTAGATGTTGATGGTGGTGCTAGGCTTTGGGGTACGGATGGTGGTGGCTGGTGGAGTGGAGGAATGACGGTGGTGTGGAACTCATTAGCGGAGAAGTGGTGAAACTTCAAATTCTTGAGGCAAAATTCTAGATTCTGCCGCCTATATTCCTTCCATGGCCAAGCCTCACCGCCACCCCTTCCGATCAAAAGTGCCGCCTGTTAGATTCCAACATTTTTAACTAACCTTTCTGAACGGCTAAGCCAACCCATAAGATCAAAAGCACCGCTCGCTAGATCCCATTTCTGATCAAAAGTACCCAATTCTGATCCAACCTTTCTACACAACCAAGCTCACCGGCGAAATGCGAGGTCTCCTGTGGCTGGTGGCGAGCAGGCACGGGGAAGCTCAAGTAGGACCTCAGATACACCACGGTGGTCATAGTGCTAGGTAGTGAAACTAGATGGCGGGGGCTGGTAACGGGGTTTGGGGCTTAGGGCTAGGGCTAGTCGCGGGGCTTAGGGCTAGCGGCGGGGCTGGGGTCTTGGGTTTCGATCGTGGTGTTGGTTGAGGATAAAGGTAGATGGTGATGGTGTTGCTAGGCTTTGGGGGTGCAGATGGCGGTGGCTGGCGGAGTGGAGGGGCGACAGTGGTGTGAGATTTTTTGGTGGAGAAGTGGTGAAACTCCAGATTCTGGAGGCAAAATTATAGATTCTGGCGCCTAAACTCCAGATTCTGATGAAACTTTGGATTCTGGCTAGCGGCGGCACTGATTTCGGAGATGAAGTAGAACAAGAAAGCTAGGGGTATTTTCGTCATTAAATTTTTATTTTTAAGACTATGGCTATTTTATTCTTCTTAGGTTTGGGCAATGCCAGAAAATTCCAAGTCAACGACATAGTAGTGTGAAAAGCAACACATTTGCTAAAAAAAATTGGGTTAGAATAACACTTTCAAATTTTAAGGGTTAGATTGGCACTTTCAGAAAATAATAGGGTTAGATTTGTATTTTTCCCTTTTAAAATCATGAGAATCTTGCTACAATCAATTCATGGAAACATACATCAAATCACTTCATTAATTATAGTATTAATTATAAAACGGGCACGTCTAATTGTTAGATGTTTAAAATAAGACTTTGTGCCTCATGTTATGTATTTTTTTCTCAAACTTATTAATTAATCATGTCACATAATAAAACTAAAACAAATATTTACAAGCATTGTACTCCCTATTATTTTCTAAGTTTGGCATACATTCCATTTTCATATATTTTTCTAAGTTTGATACCTTTCATTTTCTAGTATAAACACTAGTAGAGAAAACTCTATTAAGGTCCGAAAGAGGTTTCGAGCTCAGAAGTGTCTTTCAGGTCACCTTTTTCATTTTAAAGGTGGTTCAAAATCAATTAAAGGAGGTTCCACCTTTAATGGCGATCAATTAAAGGTGATTCTACTTGTAAGACCGCCTTTAATGTCCGGAAGCACTTTCGAGTTTGGAAGTGCTATCCTGGCTTACATTTTTATTTTAAGGCGGTTTTACATTTATAACTGCCTTTAAAGGGCTCATTTTGGTCCAATATATGCTAAACCCAATGCTTAAAGTACTTAGGAGTACCCTTTGCTTTTGAATTCCTATTTACTGTTTCCTTTCACCTCCACTTCCCATCGATCCATCTTTACTTCTCCCACCGCCCATCCACTAGCGCTCGTCAGCTCCATTCCTTCTTCTGGTGCCATTTTCTCCGTCGCTTCAGCCATTCCACCGCTCACTCCCCCTTCCGTTGCTGGAAAAGGTGCCAAAGAAGGAGCTGTTGTTGCATCGCCGCCACATAGAAACTCTTTGTCACCAGAGAAGGACAAGCCTATAACGCCACCTACTTGCTGTCGCTTCGCTGCTAGAGAAGCCCCCCTTCGCCGCTTGAGCTCCACCGCCACCACCCTTCGCCCCTGGAGATCGACGTTGTTGGAGGCTGGGGATCCCCGTTGCTTCGCCGCCAAAGTCTGTTGGATTAATAATATATATTGCGGTTGCTTTGTTGGAATAATAATTTAATGTTGCTATTCGGTTTTGATGTTGCTGTTGGAGTTGATTGATGCCTCTGATTTTCTTTCATTAGGGTTTCTAGATATGATTTTGCGCTGCCGGAAACCATTCTATTTTTTTGGAAGGTTAGAAATAGCTTCTGGGTTAGGAGCCTATTTCGGACCTCATTAAAGGCAATTATTTGAACAGCTTTTGATTGAAATCGATCAAAGGCGGGATCAGAGAAGTCAATTTGAAAGTGCCTTTAGTGGTATGATATAACCGCCTTTAATGGATCTTTCCTCCACTAATGAAAGTGAATTATTTTTAAATTCCCATTATTTTTTTTACTCTTCTCACTCATTATCTCTACACATTTCATCCTGCAAAAAAAAACCTAGAACTAATATGCCAAATTTAAGAAAACATATACAGAGAGTACTGTAAACAAATATGACAATTTAAAAGAACATTATACTTTCTAAATATTCCATTTTCAACTGCCGTCTAATGGGAATGATAACTGTCTAAGAACATAATCTCATATTAACCGAATTAAATAAAAGTATTTACAAAGAAAATTAAGAACATCATTGAATTTAATCCAAGCTTGGGGTTCGATAGTGTAATTTACTATATAATTTAAATTTTTTTCTTTTTAAAATGTTCCATACAAGCAACCAAAAATAAAAATGTACATTAAATCATCCTGTTAGCGACATTAATTATTAAATAACCCATTAATAACACATCCCTTTGAATATAATCAAATTAAAAGTGTAATCATTAAATAATCACTTGTAAAAAATTGTGATTGTTTGTATTCATATATAGTGAGTACAAAGGGTATACAAGACAGAATTAGATATGGAAAAAGATATATAGAAAACCAATCGAAAGGGTATTCGTTTCTTAACCTGATTCTAATTCATTTAAAATTCTATTACCCCCCTCAAGCGAAGCGTGAGACTTGTCGTCACGCAATGCTTGGATTGTAAGAACTCAAACTGAGGACGAGGTAAACCCTTTGTAAAGATGTCAGCAAGCTGTTGATCAGTAGGAACATAAGCAA
>JAULKM010101157.1:0-10268 GCA_032355605.1 Rubia tinctorum | reverse complement strand
TTTCATCCCAACTAATTGGTCGTCGAGTAATAATTTTGGATCTATTAGCCAAATTGGTTTCTATTAAAACTGTTTGTCTTTTTCTTTTATCATCAATAATCTTGCAATTTGGATTCATAGTATCCAAAACATGAAAATATATTCGATAACAAATACACATGACTTCTGTTTCAGGCAGGTAATTATAACCATGAGCTTTTACATATACTGTTAAAACATGCCAAATATTTGGATCAGATAAAGAAATTGTCAAATTTGGTTTGACATCAAAATAAACTGGACCATAGGCCAAACTGGATTGCATAGAACCCATTAAGGATTGTCTCCAATCTAGGTTTCTAGCATCCCTTAGGACAACCATAAAACATTTAGGGAGACCTTCCATAGTTAATGGTTTAAAAGCAATTTGCAATAAACCAATATGTAAAACTTGTAATAAAGTTTTTGATATTTTTCAATATCAATATCAGAAAATAACTGGATAGATTTTTCTTTATTATCCATTTGGATAGATTCTTCAATAGATTTTATAACATGTCTATTTCTGAAATTTTCAAAAATACTATAGTTAGAAATTTGTTTCGTAGAAACTAATGGAATTGTCCATTTATTTAAAGTATCAAGTTGTTGGGGAAGTTCATATTCCTCCGATATAGCATTCTTAACATTATGCTTATTATTTTGTTTAAAAATATTTAAACTCATCTAATTTTGATGATGATGATGAATTATACTATCTACAAATAACTCGTTACTACCATGGCTATGATACCATCTGGGGTGAGTGAGGCCTCTAGACTTGTGATTCACGGATTTACTTCAAGTTCATATGTATCAAGATAATATTTAGCTTAAACTTATGGATTTACTTCAAAGCAATACTATCCTAGTCACAGCTAGACCAATGCTCAAACGGCTCAAAAATTGCCCGAACGCCATCCCCGGCTTTAGCTGTTTGACACGGGCACCTACACAGCAATTGTGTGACTAAAATAGTATATCAATGAAACTGTTTCACGAATTTAATCTAAGCGATACCTAAACAATACTTCATTGAAACCAGTTGCACAGATATAATCTATTAGCCTTACTCTAACAAGAGAATCATTACAGGAGTAAGAGTATTTGAAGATAGTATAGGCTTATTAGCCTATCATCAGAAAGATTGAAAATAAGAAATTGAAAAGGAAGTACCGATTATTTGTGCGCAATGAGAGAATGCTTGTATTGTATTCACAAAGAATTTTTACATTGCTTGGTATAAGGGTTCCAAGACTTAGTAGTATAAGGGTTCCAAGACTTGGTTCTAACTAATGTCAAAGCTCTCCCTTTTATAAGAGAAGGGTAAACTTCTATAATTATTAAAGCAGACAAAGTGCTTTACAAATTATTACAAAAAAACTTTACAAAAGTTGCTTTATTAAAGCGACTTTATTAAAGTTGTCTCCACCCACCCTATGTACTGGGGTCTTCTCACCCACCATATGAGGGGTCCTTTTTGTCTCCACTCACCCTATGATGTAGTGGGGTCTTCTACACTCCATTATTGATGGAGTCTTCTCTCCACCCACTCTGAATTTGTGAAGTGGAGTTTTCTTTACTCTATTATTGATGTTAATGGATCCTTCTTTCTGCCAACAAGATGTAGTGGGGTCTTCTACTGCCGAAATTGATTATTCCAACATCTTTTGTTTTCCACGGGAAATTCCCTCCTTGGTTTTTACTTTCAGTAATAATGCTCCTATCAGGTTGTCGAACAAGTCTTCCGTTGTTGGCACACTTTCCAAAGGCTGGGATTCACCAGCCAGGCATCCATATGGATTATCATCTTGGGCTTCCTTCATTGATGAGGTAGATGGCTCGGAGTGTGGGCTATCGTCCACCTTACTTTATTTTTTTATGAAATCGGCCTTAACCTTATAAAGGTAGGCTTTCATCAAATCTTCCTCTCTAATTTGAGGATTTTTCATTTTCAGAGTTCTTCCAAATCAGAAAAGAATGAGGAAGTATTATCCTCTGGTCTGTTATAAACAGATTTTAGGGACTTGACTAAAGAAGAAATTTCTTCTTCTAATGAATAACCATACTTCTTCAATCCTGGAAACTCTTTGTCTGGTTCGAGGAGCTTAGTCCAAAACCTGGAAATGAATTTCCTTTTTAAACAGAGAATGCCTTGGGATTTTTTCCCTACTTCTGGAACCCATTTCCATATCCATGGAATTCATGTCAACATGAAGAAAATCAGTGAGATTGATCCTTCGATATAATTAGAAGGATTGTTGGGAGTATCACATGGTGCCACTGGAACCCATTCCTTGTAGAAACCCATATAAGGGTATGGTAGGATCTGAATATCCGGACCTATAATGTTCCATAATGGGAATATCCATCCAGGAAGGTTCTGGCCATTTTAGCTATTTTGGAAAATTTCAAGATTGAATGTAATCGACCAGGTGTGAGCATGTCTTTTATTTTCATAATAGAACGTATTAGTAAAAGCATCGATATAATTGAAATAATTAAAGGTCATTTTTATATCTGACCTAGGAATTATTAATTCCTTAGATTTGAATGGGCTAATACCCCACTCATAAGGAGATATTATCTTCATTAGATGGAACTTTGAAAAGTTCTTTTCCACTCCTGGTCTATTTTTCAAGAGGGAAGTAATGTCAGCAGATCATGTTGCTGTGAGGATATATTCATAGTACATCATATTTTTCCCTCTCTGAAAGGGTAGCATAAATTTTCTGCATATCTGTTCATCAGAAGCCATGGATCATTAAAATAATTTTTATCTTCATGAAATAAATGAAGTATTAATTCCTGCTGAGGAGTACTAGAATCTTTAATCATCTGAGTCTCTATAAGAGATCTTAGTTTATCCATTTTTTCATGTAACAAATTCATTTGTTCACCAGTAATTTTAAGGTGAATGTTTGTATGATTATTTTGTTCAATAAACTATTGGTATGATCAATAGTCGGGCCATTGGTTAGAGTTTGACGTAAAATTTTCATAAAAGGCTGATATTGTAAATCATTATTGCTATTGTCTTTTCAAAGAAAATGGCTCATCCGGTGAATATAAACTCCTAAGGACTTTGTTGGAGTATAGATACCATTGTCTTTCAATGACATTTATGTTTAGAATAATATAATCTTCTACAAACCACCTAACAAAGAGTTGAAAGTCTTGTTTGACTTGTAGCTCTTCATAAAATTGGTCTCTAATGGAGCATGCTTCTTCGTATTTGAAGAATGAAAAAAACCATTTTTTGAAAGGATCATAATATTTATGGTTAAAATCTTCTTTGATGATTTTTCTAAAATCATATCCAGGAGAATAATTTAAAACATTAGGTGGAATATTATTTCAATCAATTTTTCCCTTTTTTTTTATCCATCTATAAAATAATCAGAGTATCCCATTTCACTGAGTGATGGATCTAAAGGATCTAATGCTAGTACCTCCACAATAGCTTGATGTTTTAAATAAATGGACAATTCCTTTAGTTTCTACTAAACAAATTTATAACTATGGTATTTTTGAAAATTTCATAAATATCCATCTCCAATTTTCTAAAGAAATGCCTAAATTAGGTAGATCTATGTCTTCTAACTATTATATTTCTCCTTTTGAAGACATTTCTAGATCTTCTAGAGCATCTACATATCGAGTTAATGAAGATATTTATAAGGTCTCATCTCCTTCTGAGATATCTCGAGAAGAAGAAATTGATAAAATTAGAATAGGTGATAACCAGGTTCCACAAGGAATTAAAACTGATCCTCTAGATCCATCACCCGGTGAAATGGGATATTCTAATTATTTTAAAGATGGATAAAAATGGGAAAATATTGATTGGAATAATATTCCACCTAATGTTTTAAATTATTCTCCTAAATATGATCTTAGAAAAATCAGCAAAGAAGATTTTAACAGTAAAAATTATGATCCTTTCAGAAAATGATTTTTTTTATTCTTCAAATACGAAGAAGCATGCTCCATTAGAGACCAATTTTATGAATAGCTACAAGTCAAAGAAGACTTTAAACTCTTTGTTAGGTGGTTTGTAGAAGATTATATTATTCTAAACATAAATTTCATTGAAAGACAATGGCATCTAGACTCCAAAAAATCCTTAGGAGTTTATATCTTCCGGATGAGCCATTTTCTTTGAAAAAAGACAATAGAAATTATGATTTTCAAGCTTAGCCTTTTATGAAAATTTTACATCAAACTCTAGCCAATGGCCATACTATTGATCATATCAATAGTTTAATTAAACAAAATAATCATACAAACATTCACCTTAAAATTATTGTGGAACAAATGAATTTGTTACATGAAAAAATTGATAAACTAAGATCTCTTATAGAGGCTCAGAGGATTAAAGATTCTAGTACTCCTCAGCAGGAAGTAATATTTCATTTATCTCATGAAGATAAAAATTATTTTAATGATCCATGGCTTCTGATGAACAAATATGCAGAAAATGTTGCCACCCTTTCAGAGAGGGAAAAATAGGATGTACTATGAATATATCCTCATAGCAACAGGATCTGTTGATATTACTTCCTTCCTGGAAAATAGACCAGAAGAACTTTTCAAAGTTCTATCTAAGGAAGATAATATCTCCTTATGAGTGGGGTATCGGCCCATTCAGATCCAAGGAATTCATAATTCCTAGGTCAGATATAAAAATGACCTTTAATTATTTCGATTATATCAATGCTTTTACTAATACTTTCTATTATGAAAATAAAAGACATGCTCACACCTGGATGATTAAATTCAATCCAGAAATGTTCAAAATAGCCAAAATGGCCAGAACCTTCCTGGATGGATATTACCATTATGGAACGTTATAGGTCTTGATATTTAGATCTACCAGACCCTTATTTGGGTTTCTACAAGGAATGGTTTCAAGTGGCACTATGTGTTACTCCAAACAATCCTTCTGATTATATCGAAGGATCAACCTCACTTTTTTTCTTCATGCAGACAGGAATTCCATGGATATGGAAATGGGTTCCAGAAGCAGGGAAAATTTCTAAAACTTCCGACTAATATTCGGCCACCTCCTTCCATGGATGGTATTACTCTGAAAAAGAAAAAATGATTCTTCATTAGAAAATTTTGATGAAATTCTTTCTCAATTTATGGAATTAAAAATTTCTACACAAATTCCTGGTATTAATAATCCTACTAGTTCTACTGTCAAAATGATAAATGAAGAAAATCAAATTACTGCTATGAAAAGTAATTGGAAACCTAAATTAGATTCAGAAAGCTATTATTACCCTTGACCAACTCCTATGGATCTTTTGATCGAAGAACAAGCTTATAGGAATGATCTTACTGCCCATTTGGGTACTGAAATAGTTGAATTGAACGTCGATGGAGGTTCTGATAGTCAAATTTGTAGAACATGCCATAAAATGATATTGTATGCTGTTGCTGCAAAAGGCAACAACCAGAGTGATGCACAAATTGTGCAAATGATCATTGCTGGTTATACTAGTCAGCTTATAGTTTGGAGGGATAATTATATCACCCAGTATCAGAAATCTTCAATTCTTAATTCTATTAAATAGGAGGGTAATGAAGTAAAACCTAATGCTATTTTTACTTTAGTATTAGCAGTATTGGAGCATTTTACTGGTAGTTACGCTAGTAATTATAATAATATTCGAACTCTTTTACAAAACCACAGATGTCCTACCCTCACATATTTTAGATGGTATAAGGATGTCTTTATCAACAGAGTTTTAAACCTCCCACAAACTAATAGCAGTTTCAGGAAGGCCAGATTTCTTGATGGACTTCTCTCTCTTTTTGCTGAAAAGATTAAGAGAAGTTTAAGGAGAGAATCTGGAAGTTCTCAAATTCAATGAGATCTTTATTCCTATGGACAGTTGGTAGGAAAATATATGGAAGAGGGCTTAGCTCTCTGTAATGATTTAAAATTACAAAAACAATTTAAAAAGCATAGGTTGGTAGATAAAACTCAATTAGGAGAATTCTGTCAACAATTTTCTTTTGATCAACCATCCTCTCAACCAATGGTAAAAAAGAGGAGATATACAGAAAACCCCCATAAAATGGAGTATTATAAGAAATACAAATATGATTTTTATAAAAAAATATGCTGCTAAAAAAAGAGCAAAAAATGCAAAAAAAAGGTTATGTCCCTAAAGGACAGAAAAAGTCACCCACTTGCTATGCTTGTGGAGAAAAAGACCACTATGCAAATAAGTGTAGTAAGAAAAAGGATAAAATTATATCCTTGAACATAGATGTCAATATTAAAAATGAATTGTTAAAAATGGTTGCTTCCTCTGATGATTCTGATCATTCTGAGGAAATGCTAAGTTCCTCTGATTAAGAGGACATTTATTCTTCTCTACAGAAGAAGAAAATTTATGTGCCTGCTCTTCAAATGATAACTGTCAAGTTATCAAGAGTAAGGATGACACATATGGTGAGTTTTATAAACTCCAAGCCCAATTCTCTGACTTCAACATCAATGTTATAAATGGTGAGGAAGTTAGTGAACTTTTGGAAAATATCCAGGATAAAACTCAAAAAGCTAAATTCCTAGAAGCTTTATTCAAAGTTCAGGAGAATGAAAAACCTGATAAAATTCCTTTAAAATTAAAAACAAGAATTGATCCTCCTTATAATTTCTCGGCTATTGTAGAAGAACTACAGAGAAAGAGGAGTCAGAACGGCCCTATTACCGTTCAGGAATTAAAAACAGAGATTCATGATCTAAAAAATGGAGTTTATTTAATACAAATCAACAAATTGTTCTAAAAAATAGGATTATAATCCGTGAGTCAGGACATGTGAGTAACTCCTCTGATATACCTTTAACCTCTTATCGAGTGGAAGAAAATGATTTTATGGGTACCATAAAATTTTATTCTCAACATAAATAGATTACCTAAATTAATTTATTAATTGATAAAACTAAAATTTACCTAAATTAATTTATTAATTGATAAAACTAAAATTTACAAAAATGTTCCCACTCTTATAGATTCAGGAGCAGATTTAAACTGTATTCGAGAAGGTTTGATTCCAACAAAATATTTTGTAAACACCACTAAAAAAATTAACAGGTGCAGATTGAGGTAATTTACAAGTTTCTTATAAATTACCCAGTGTTTATATTTGTCATGATAAGGTATGTATTGAAAAAAACCTTTTATTTTAGTAAAAAAATTGACAAATGATATTATTCCTGGTCTACCATTTATGAATGAGTTAATGCATTTAAACCATATTGATGAGAATAGTTTCTCAGGAACATACCAAGGAAAACCCATTACCTTCGCTTGGATTTCAGATTATAAGAATAATAATATACTTTCTCCTGTGCAAAGTAAAAAACAACATTTGTGTTATTTGCAATAAGAATTAATGACTTTTAAAATTATTGATCAGTTAGAAAATCCTAAATTACAGGATAAGATCAAAAGTATTGAACATGATTTATCAATATCTATTTGCAATGATTTGCCAAATGCTTTTTTGGGATAGAATGAAACATATTGTTTCTCTTCCTTATGAAAATTTTTTTCATGAAAATAATATTCTTACTAAGGCTAGACCTTGTCAAATGAATAAGAAATATTTATAAATTTGTTTAAAATAAATTTCTGATTTGATAGAAAAAAGGCTAATATGTCCTTCCAGTTCCCCTTGGAAGTGCACTGCATTTTATGTTAATAAACATAGTGAGGAGGAGCGTGGAACTCCAAGATTGGTAATTAATTACAAACCATTAAAAAAAGTTTTAAAATGGATTAGGTATCCAATACCTAATAAAAGATATTTATTGGATGGATTATATCAATCCAATATATTTTCAAAAGTTGATTTAAAATCAGGGTTTTGGCAAATTCAGGTTAATAAATCTATAGATACAAAACTGCCTTTACAATACCATTTGGCCATTACGAATGGAAAGTAATGCCTTTTGGATTAAAAAGTGCCCTTCTAAATTTCAGCATATCATGAATGATATATTTAATCCTCATAGTGATTTTATCATTGTTTATATTGATGATATTTTGATATTTTCGAAAAACATTCAAGAGCAAATAATGCATTTTGAGAAATTAATAATTACAAATGGTTTGGCTATATCCTAGTCGAAAATGCATATTTTCCAAACGAAAATTAAATTTTTGGGTCATGTCATTGATCAAGGGAAAATTACTCCCATTACAAGGAGTATAGAATTTGCCTCAAAATTTCCCGATGAGATTCTTGACAGAACTCAATTACAAAGATTATTTGGAAGCTTGAATTATATTTCGGCTTGTTATAAAGATCTATCATTAGATGCAGCTGTCTTATATGACAAACTGAAAAAATCTGCCACACCATGGTCTGAAATTCATACCATGACAGTTAAAAAAAAAATGTTCAAGCTTTGCAATGTCTTATGCTTGCAAACCCAAATTGGGGGAAGATTATTGAAACTGATGCTTCTGATATTGGTTATGGAGGAATTCTTAAACAGATAAATCCCTAAACTAAACATGAGTATTTAGTCAGATATTATTCTAGCAAATGGACTTAGTCAAAATAATTACGCTACTATAGCTAAATAAATTCTAGCTATAGTTAAGTGTGTCTTGAAATTCCAGGATGATCTTTACAATACAAGGTTCTTAATAAGAACATACTGCAATGCAGATAAATTCATGTTTCAAAAAAAAATTTAAACATGACGTTTCCAAATAAATGTTTGCAAGATGGAAGGCCCATTTGGTCCCATTTGATTTGAAATTCAATATCTTAAGGGAAAAGAAAACTCATTACCAGATTTTCTAACCCGTGAATATCTACAGGTATAATCTCATGCGTCCCACGTGGACTACACCTACTCCTCATAGGGGTACAGGAAGAGGCAGAGGCAGAGGCTCCGGCTAAAGCCGAGGCAGGGGAGGGATTAATACTCCACAAACTCCTAACATTCCAAGAGTCATACTCACGGAAGCAAGCTCATCAAGCCAGCAACCAGATTCATATATCCAAAGACTCCAAAATTTGGAGAATGAAAGGCATCAATATTTGTTGCGATCCCACGAGGAAATAATCATTTACTTATCCCATGAAGATAAGAACTATCTCAATGATCAATGGCTTGTAATGAACCGGTACACAGAAAATTTCCGCTATCTTTTCAAAGAAGGGAAAAACAAGATTACTATGAATACATCCTTACAGCAACAGTTTCTGCTGACATCACTTCATTCCTGGAAAATAAACCAAGAGTGGAAAAGAACTTCTCAAAGTTCTATTTGAGGAAGATAATATCTCCTTATGAATGGGGTATCAGCCCATTTAGATCGAATGAATTCATAATTCCAAGGACAGACAGAAAAATGGCCTTTAATTACTTCTACTATATCGATGCTTTTACCCATACATTTTATTATGAAAATAAAAAAAACATGCTCATACATAGATGATTAAATTCAATCCAAAAAATTTCAAAAATAGCCAAAATGTCTGGAATCTTCCTGGATGGATATTTCCATTATGGAATGTTATAGGTCATGATATTCAGATCCTACCATTCCCTTATATGGGATTCTACAAAGAGTGAGTACAAGTGGCACCATGTGTTATTCCCAACAATCCTCCTGATTATATCGAAGGATCAGCATCATTATTTTTCTTTATGCAAACAGGTATCCCATGGATATGGAAATGGATCCCTGAAGCAAGAAAAAACTCTCAAGGCATTCTTTGCCTAAAGAGGAAATTCCTTGCTCGGTTTTGGAACAAGCTTCTGGAAAAATACAAGGAGAATCCACTGAAGAAGTATGGTTCTTCGTTAGAGGAATAAATTACTTCCTTGATTAAGTCCTTAAAATCTATTTATAACAGGGAAGGGAAAATGGATAGCACAGACTCATTTTTCTCCAACCTGGAGAAAGCGATGAGAGTGAAGGATCCTCAAGTTTTAGATAAAGATCTGATGACAGCTTACCTTGATAAGGTTAAAAGGCTGATTTCATTAAAAAAATAAAATAAAGGTGGACGACAGCTCATATTTTGAGCCATCCATCTCCTCAATGAAGGACGCTCAAGATGATAATCCCTATGGATGTCTAGCCGGAGAATCAAAACCACTAGAAGAGGAACCAACAGCAGAAGACCTCTTGGGAGGTCGTCGCCGTACCTCTCAAAGATACTATTTTTAAGCCCAATATGCTCACTAATTACAACTAAGTAGATAG
>JAULKM010101156.1:0-10269 GCA_032355605.1 Rubia tinctorum | reverse complement strand
ACTTATGGACAACCACCTGTTAGGAGATCTACTCTTACTCTTAAACCTGATTTATTAAGTATAAAATATATTAAGGAATATATTTAGAACCTAATCTCCAACGACCTTGCAAAGTGGCTCTGGGTCTAAATCTATGAACTTAAACCCCTCCCTGACATCTGTCTTTTGTGGCTAGCCTAGCAGGTGTTACTACTGAAGGCAATTTAACTACAATTGCAACGGCATTACATCAACCTCTTTCTCTTGTTCGGGTGGTTCTATTTGGAGCCGATTGTGGCGCGAGCCAATCTCCACTTCATAAGCGTGCTGGAGATCACCAATTCGTTTAGATCTCCTTGCTTCGCTATACAGCTCTGGCATCATCACCCATGCAAGTAAAGTGAACTCAGTAATAGCTGCCTTCCTTGTACAATTTTCATCATCCAAATGTTTACTCGTAAATAAAACAAAACAAACGCTAATCTAATCCAACAAAGATTATTTGGTCTAACGCTAAACCTTCTCATATTCTTTTATGTAAGTGGTAGAAATGTAGGTATTCTAAAATTTTGAGTACTTCTGACTTTAATTTTAAATACATAATTTATTACAATTGTAAGTATATATAAGTGCTAAAATTGTGATTGTATCTAGAACAAATTACTACGTGATCAACACTTTGAATGTCATCAAATGACTCCATATGATATTTTACATTGTGTGGAAGAAAAAAATACATAAGATACACATTCATTATACAATACATATGATGTACAATATAGTACTTTAAAATACACATTTATTTCTGGTTTAATGAATAATGGAAAAATCCCTAACATTAAAATAGTTTTATATTTTTTATAAAAAAATAATTAGCATGAAGGAAAAAAATAGGAATGATAACTCTTTTTGTTGTATTATGTCTTTTACTTTCTCTTATCACTTTTTACTCTATAACTTTTATATTATATTCTATAAAATATATCACCCAATCATTTCTCTCTCAGAATTTGTCGTGTAACTTTATCTATCCTCAATTTTATACCACTTTATTTTGTTTATAGTTTTATGAACGAATTTATTTATATAAATTTTTATCCGTTGCTTGAGAAACAATATTTCCACTAGTTATGGAAAAATTAAAATTTAAATTGTAAAATAAAAGAAGTCAAGATAAGTTTTTTGGGTTGAATTAACAAGAAGTGCATTTCCTCTTCACCTTAAACAAGAAACTTATCCCATGGCCTTTTTGAATTTGTAAAATACTTATTTACTTTTTTTTATAGAGCCTATATCTTTTCGGATTTCATATAGTAATTGACAATTACTAACACCAAACCTCTCCTTAATTTCTTCCCAACGCGTTAACAAAGCTAAAGCCTCTAGAAACTTCTCTACTCATAGAGTTAAATATCCAAGAAACTAGGGTTGAATTGACCTTTCTCCACTACTTATAAACATGTGAACTAACTTCAGGAATTGTAAATTCAAATGTTATAAAGCACAGTTTGTCTCCGTGTTCTAGAGCAATCATCATCACTTGCTCCATGCCATGTAGTTTGTTTCAATCAAAGGATTTATCATCAATATAAGGCTAGAATTATCTCCTAGATGAAGGTGCAAAGGATCATCCACTCTGATACAAGAAAATCCTTCCTCATTAATGATATAAACTCTTAGTTTTGCCCTATAATTCACAGAACTTGATCCTTCGGGTCTAAAATCGATGAACTCGCATTCTCTGAAGCTCGATGTCAAAGGCCAGGGAATTGATCAAAAACAAAAACAAAACAAAAAAATCAGAATCTTTTGATTTGGAGCTCTAATACCATGCGGAATCAGGAAAAATCATGAATCAGAAGAAGCAACCAAATTTCTTGTGTAGGAACAAAATCTTACCTTACGGTGTGTGTGTGTGGTGATGAAACATAAGATTTTCATTCATCGTTGTAAACGAATATAAACAGAGTTCCTCATACTACATGTTCCTGTTAAGCTAAATTGTTATACTTTATCACATAAATCACAATCAGACAAAGACAGCCAAAAGCAACAAGAGCAGAACAACTACAAAACATTTCAAAACCCTACAGCAAGAAATAGACAACTAGGATTGCTAAGAAAATAAATTGTTGTAGTCAACGAACCACCTTCACGTGTTGTCTAGTTCCACAAAAACTGAAACAAATTTCATTACCCCAATGCATATGAAATGTCATTTTTGGGTTTGAGTTTGGGAAAAAATGATCACATGTTGCATGAATTTTCATTTATATACTGTAGCATTAAACTAATGTTAGGTGTTGTTGCAAGCTGCTGCATTTTCACATCCCATTTGGTTTTGCCATGTTTGGACAATATTAATCAATGGTGATTAATTAAAAGTGTCAAAAGCAGTTGTTTTGTTCCTTTGTTTCACAGTACCTTACCCATCTCCTAAAGCTTTCATATTAGCAACATCAGAATTATGTTGTTTAAGGATTTATGATAGGCATACCATTTGCTACAGCTAAAACAACAAATGGAACTTGCAAAAAAACATATTATTCAAAACATACGCATAAACCTACTGCAAAAAACACGAAAGAATCTACCGTGCCATTCATAAATCAGTAAAACCGGTGAAGATGGCCGGAAATGACCGAATCAAGAGAAGTAATACTATCCAATAGCATGAGCAAGAATCTACTGAGGATGGTTAAGGAAACTGCAGCAAGTCAATCACCTTCTTAACTAAGCCAAACCAGAACTGCAAGAGAATGAAACTAAGAGGAAGAAAACTCTGAGGAATGTCACGTACTCATGATTTTCTGCTAAACACTGTATACACTGACAAGTCTTTTCCCAAATCTGTAAATTTATGTACATCTTCCAAAAATATGTGGATCGTGTTGTTCTAGCAATCAAAGTGTATGTAGATATACAACTATTTTCACAGAAACAGTCAAAGACTTGAGAAGTTTAACATAAGCAGATACAAATGAAAAAGAAGTTGAGCAAATTCACATCTACGAGCATATTTTCCCCTTTCATGTCCCTAAGCAAGAGTATGACTAAAAACCATCAATATAAAGAATCATCTCCTATGAATATACACAAAACCTTTAAAAGGCAAGACTCCTCTCTTCTCTACCAACTACTTCTCCTCTCCAAAACCATTGATTACTCCAAAACTCATCATTCTTCATCTGCAAAGGGAATGGTTGCAACACCGTTTCCATTTGATCAATGTTTCCAATTTAATTGGAAAAAAAGCAGCAGTATGTTATGTTTTTGTCTTTCTAATTAGACTTCTTTGGGAGACTCAGCACCACAGTACTGAGAGATGTAGCAACAAATACAAGAGAAAGCTCAGTGGATACATGGTATCTTGAATGCAGAATAAAAGTGGTGCAATACTAAACTGAATGGTGTATCATAAGAGAAATGAGAATTGAAATACATAACTGAAACACCCACCGAAGTAATCAAAGATCATTTCGTTCCCGATAAAGCCTAGAGGTGGGCAGGTAAGAAATGCAAGAACTGGCCAAAAATAATCAATATACTTTCTATTAACAGTTAAGCTAGATGGCAATGCCCAAAAAAGTTTGTGCCTAGCAGACCTCTCATAGCTGTATAATAATAGCATACTGACCTCACTTGCAGATACTCCAAGCCCCCATGCTTTTAGAAATAAAAGTGTACAATAATCTTAAACGCACACATGCAAAAGAAACTTGATATTAAACTTGATCTTAAACTTACACATGCTTATAGATAAGGGGAATAGTTTAGAGCCCTGTGTACAAAGTACAAGGTTGTACATTGATATTACTGATGTAAGAACTTATGCTTCTTTACTCCTATGATTATTTTAAATTTTTGGGTCTCTATGTGAGAATGAAAAATCAACAGGTGAGCAGACACACTTAAACCAATATTTTATGGAGATTGAATTAAGATTCAAGTCAACAAGTGAACAAGTGAACCCAGTAGATCTTGTGCATTCTAAACAGTAAACATATTGAAGTGGTCTCTTAAGTCAAGTCCTGTAAATTACTTGGTACCAACAAAAGTTGAGTCACTGGTGAGGTTTAGCTTGTCCTTCATCAGAACAAAAGTTTTCCACCAAAATTTAATCCAAGAGTCTTCATTACCACAGTAGCCAACCTAGAGGCAAAAAGATTTTTTAAAAAATGAGATATGAATATCAAGGAAAGAAAGTAAAAGATAAACCTCAATGTAAAAGCAAAAATACCCAAAGGAATGGTTGTAAGAAAGAGTTAAGAGAAATTTGTAATCGACTCAAGCCTCCTTTCTCATTATCCTGGCATTGAAAATGACGAGAAACATCAGAATCTATTGCCTACTTAACAGCCAACACTTCAATACAAACTAAGTAATTACATTTCCTCATAACAGACAGTTAAGTTAAGCTTAAATACAGTCTCATAAGTACTTCAGAACAAGAAACCTAAGCAACCTCATCGGGCATCAGAAAGAAAAATGCTAAGCTGTAACAGTAGATCCCCAGGGATGATGTGATTTCGTGAATCACTGATGTTGCAAAATGAAGATAGAGAGGCATTGAACAAAACAAGGAAATCAGGCAGAAGGGTAAGAACTAAGAGGAGAGAAATATATCCTGTACATAGGAAAAAGAGAATTCATAATGAACATAAAGTCAACTACACCAATGACATAACAGAAACTGAACCGTGAACTCAAAGCAACTGAGGATGAAAACCTTACTTATGTATACATAGTAACCAAGGACAACCCTGTACTCATCGACCAAGGGAGCTCTGCATAGTAGAGAACGATATTACATGTATTATGTCATTTTTACCAGAAATGTTATGTGAGTCCCATAAATAAGTCAAAAAATGCATACCCATCATTTAGTCTGGCAGTGAGTGTACTTGCAATGGCAAAGGGCAGGTACAACAATGACTACAATAACAAACAAGTTTAGAGAGAAATATTTAATATTTTAAGCCAACATTAATCAACACAATGGCATAAAATCTATCGAGATAAGAAACAAATGCATGCTTTCCATAAGATTAGCATACCATGCACATGCTGGTTTTCATACCTTTGGGTTCATCACACAAGTGGGCCAGAATCAGCGTTCCCTGTAAAACCAACTTCAATCAGAACCAATTAACGGTACAAAGGGCCTAAACTGCTTATAAAAGCATCTTAAACGCTACAACATTCTGTACATATGAAATTGCTCTATTATCTATCTAGAGTTATAATTCTTAGATATCAAACTTTAGCATTCACAAAAATGGTAAGAAAGAGCTTCGATTTAACAAGTAAAAAGAGAAAACAAGCAAAAGTGTAGGGGTACAAGGAGCTCGTAATTCATTGCAAGTTTAGGCAGACAGGTAGGAAGTGAAAAGTTACAAAAAGAGCACTCTTCTGAAGCAATTATAGCTACTGCAAGAAATTATGCTTCAGGTCCAAGAGAAGGGCATGAAACAAAAATTTTACTCCGGAGGTTAAATGATTCTCAGTACATATAAGAAGACATCACATCAAAGTTTCAGTATAAATTTAGCCAATCTAAGTTGTAAAGTAGAAATCATACCACAAGAAATCTAAATGCAAGACCGGTTCCCACCACAACATGCGGACATAGATCTTCAATAGCTCAATTGGAGATAGATAGTCCCTGGAAAAAGAAAAATTCATATATTGATGAAAAGAGAGTCCAGATATGGACTCAACAGGAAGAAAGAGACTAACTGGACTCAACAGGAAGAAAGAGACTACCAGAAGAGAAATCAGAATATTTCAACTTTTTTTTTACGTTACAGAATTAGCCTTTTAAAGAGGCAAGAAACAAGTAATAGTTAAAGCATACCACTAAAAAGATGACTGTACACACGTTCAGGCAAACATCACTCGAGAAACTAAGCCATTATATTGGGAATAAATAATAACAGACTTTTTCATTGATCCAAGGATAAGTCTTCTTTTCTGTAGCCACGTGCTATCAGAGATACTTGCAAAAAAAGACATGAAAATAAAGAACAAAAAAGAAATGCTAAAACCAATTGTATTCATTCAAATCTAAATAAGATATATAGATTAGAGAGACCATTAATGCTCCATAATCCAATAGAGACAAGATGGACATGAGAAGAAACAAAGCTTGTCCAAATAGAGCAATAAATAGTTGAGTCCGAACACATAACTAAGCGGTGACTGATTGATTGCATTTAATTAAACATATTATGTGCACTCACAGTGAAGAGATCAACCAAGAACAACGAACATCACTAAAAGAAACTATAAGAAGTTTAACCTTTTAACTTTACCTTTTCAATACAAAACCCCTGAAACTCTGCTGCCATTTCATGAGCTAATATGGCACATTACCTGTCTACGAACAACAGTCTCAGGATTTTTTAGGAACCTTCCCCTTTCAAGAGATATTCTATACTGATCAACATGAATTATGAGATTAGAACGGCGGATTAATAAGTTGGACAATCATATTACTAAATTCGCTATAATACCAGATGAGTTGAATAAAGAGGATAAAAAACCAACTTATGAGGTGGAACTTGAGCACTAACTCTGTTAAAAGCACATCCATACTTACGACATTGATCATGCAAAATTTCCATGGTAATGATAGATGTTGAAAAGGATTAGTTTACTCACTTTTAACTCCAATAAGATTATAACATAAACTGGCACATGTTTTTTATTCCATCAAAGTACTTTGTCGTCAAACAAAGTGAAGACAGGTTCTGACAAATGTGAAATGCCTAAGTATCTAAGAAGGGTGTCCTCTTGTTAAGATCCCATTTATAACCTTTAACTGACCCTAAGGGTAGGATTTGGAAGATATGCAGGGGTAAAAAGGGAAGAACCGTTGGATGAGATAGAATAAGGAACGTTCTCCTTAGCATTTTTTATTTCTTATTTGGAGAAGCAAACAACCTAAATTCTTGGTCTTTATGCAGGTGATGATTAATGTATATCTTTCACGTGCACCAAGAAACATGTACTTGCTAATGCATTTAACACATCTTTTAGTAACTTTTGTATGGTTGGTTTTAGGTTTAAGTATGTTTACAGTACAGGGGGTTTTAATAGCCTATGTTGGTTTTCTTGTCTAAATTATTCGTTCTATAGATTATTTAGATCTAATAGATTCCATGTACTTATGACCATCTAGATCCTATTTTGTGAGCTTTATTATAGATCGCCCGTAAGCACTCTAGAGTGGATTAGTGAAGGTCATTTTCAAGAATGGTAGAAGATATTTAAATTTCATTCGTAAGGATTGTAGTACACAAAAGGTCACGCATTTAATCGTGGTAGTTGGTGGGATGTGCCAGAGAGAAAGAATTGTTGTTCGGAAAATATAGAAAACTAGCACGGCTCGTGCAAATCAACAAGGTCGTGCAACTAAGTACTAGTGTGGGTCGTGTCCTTTTGCACATATTGTGCGCTCTGAAGGTCAAGACTCAAATATCTAGTCCGTGCCCCAAATTCTACGCACAAACGCGCCATCAGAAGATGAAGATTTCAACTCCAATCTACAACACAACCCGCAGCTATCCACACGGGATGCACCGCTCAGATGATTAATTTATCCCTCCAGTATGTAGCCCACAAGGAACTGCACGAGCCACGCACACACTTTGGTCGGGAACCTTGCCCGGTCCACGACCCATGTGCTTTTGCTTGGGATGGTGCTATTGCACTGCCCAAGTCAACGTGGTTGTTGGGGTTTCCCCTGTTTGGGCCTCTCTGAGGCCCATTTCCCAAATACTATATAAGGAGCACCAGTTTACCAGGGTTTTAGGGAGATCCTTCATTAGTTGTAATTTCTATTCTCCTATTTCAAAGAGTAGGTAGAGAGAGAAAGAGACTATCCATTCTCTTTTTTAAAATTATTTCCTAGTATGCCTATAGCATTGAATCCAATGCTTGAAAAGGATTCAATGTCCATCGAGTAGTGTAATTACTTAGGAATTTAATTTTTAATCATGAATAGGTAATGATTTTGTGAGATTTTAGATCCTCCCATCTTTTATGTTTATGAATATTCATGTTTGATTTGAACTTTACATTCTTATGAGATGCATGATTTGTATGTTTTATGATACTCCTAGTTTCATATTAACATGAATTGTGCTAGCCTTGGTTTCCCCTTAGGAGTGTCATGGTTAGGCATATTGTAGGTTCGTGAGTCCTAGCGATATGAGTGTATGTAGAACCATGAGCACCATTCCATTCGCACATCTAATTTGACTGAATCGTACCCCGATAGAGAAGGTATAATAGTTTGTAGAAACTAGGGTTGTAGTGTAGCGACCATCATCATTTAAATCCTAGAGTCATCATGAAAAGCCAATTCATTTGCCTCTATAGACCTAGGGAGAAGTGTTCATAGTGGAGTGCCTGGGATGTATTTTACTATGAGGAAGGAATTGCAGTATCAAAACGTGTGATTAAAGTGCCTTCCCTAATTACGGAAGCGGTGCTGATAGGATTAAAATAGACTTAGGTACATTTGTGTGACAGACACAGGGAAGTGTCGACTATCAACCACACTATGTGACATAGACATGAGATAGGTTTATATGTGCAATATGGGATAGATCTAGGGTCAAGGTCATTTACTGGTCATGTTATGCAAATATCCCCAAGGCTAGCTTAATGTAGTTTCTCCTCTTGTTTTACATGTTTAGTAGTTTGTAGACAACCCCCCTCCCAATCTATGTTTGTAGCACTAGCTATTCCTGACACACAATTGGAGTGATGCCCGATTGTGAGTTGTGCTTAGTTAAATTTTGAATTCTAGCATCTTTGTGGGCGATCCCGGACTTGCCACTAGCTATTCTCTATTAGTTGGTAGTTAGCACATGAGCAACAATATAAATTCTATCTTTGATCTCCTATTGCTCCGCAGGTTAATTTTCCCACAACAACCCTGCGGAGTATGGATAAAATTTTGGTGTTGTTGCCGAGGATGCTAGTTTAAATTTGATAGTTAGCTTGCACGACTAGTTGGTAGTAGAAGTTAGTGTTTTTCTTTTTGTAGCTTTAGTTGTTTATTGTTTTGAGCTTCTTTATAGTCTTACATGTTACTCCTTATTTTGTTTTCTAGTATTCTCTTTGGATTGGTGGTGTTGCCTTCTTGTTTATGGTACATAATCGTGCCACGAACTTAGAAGCTCTACACTATGTACCAGAAAACGTAAGTGGTCAAAGAAATAGAAGAAGGAGAACAAGAGGAGAGGTTCCGGATGGGGCCAACCATTTTTGTAAAGGAAGAAGGAGTTGAGATGGCAGAAGACAACAGAGCGCTTAGGGAGTTGATAGCTTTGAACTTTTAGAATAAACCCCTTTGCATCGTCTTCCCGCCTTTGCCACCCAATGTCATTTGTGAATTAAAGAGTGGAATGATACAGTTCTTTCCCATTTTTCACGGGATGGCCGGGGAGGATCCCAACAAACACCGCTTGGATTTCATTTTATTTGCATCAATGTGAAACCACTGGGGGTGTCGGAGGAGGATTAAAATTTGAGGTATTTTCCTATCTCGATGAGAGACGCTGCTAAGGATTGGCTCTACTACCTTCCTTTAGGCTGCATTAGCTCATTGATGGATCTGAAATGAAGATTTCTCTATAAGTACTTCCTAGATTCTAAGTCTGCAGGATTGAAGAAGAAGTTGTCCAATATTTTGCAACTCCTGAACGAGTCTTTATATAAGCATTGAGAGTGGTCCAAGCGTCTACTAGCTAGCTATCCTTACCATCCATTCGAGGAGGGCGTTCTTGTGTACTAATTCTTTGAGATCTTGTGTGATGAAGACATGCACATGTTGAACACGTCATCTAATGGTTCGATAACAAACAAAATCCCCAAAAACGTTATGGCCTTGTTCAAGTAGATGGAAAATGGTTCACTGCATTTTGGGACTCGGTCCCTAAGTGAAGACTTTGGAAGAACCCAATTGTTCCCCCAAGATTGAAGAGAAAGTCCTAGCTCTTACTTCAATGATGGAGGAATTCATGAAGGGGAGGACACAACAATTGAAAAATGTGCGGTATTTGTAGCTTAAACCACATGACCGACATATGTACACAAGTTGCTGATGACTTTGAGGAGTTGAAGGTCTTGGATTTTAATGGTGGGGACAGAAGTTTCCTAGAGGGAAACATCAAGGGTTATGAGGGAACCAAGGTGGAGATCGACAAGACCCTTATGCAAACTCGTTCAATTCCCAATATCGTGAACACCCAAACATCCGGTATGTGCCAGTCTTAG
>JAULKM010101155.1:0-10270 GCA_032355605.1 Rubia tinctorum | reverse complement strand
CAATTGCCCCCAAGGCTTCGTTAATTGTGATTTTACCATCTCTTTACTAGTTTGCTTTGATAGTTGTGTTGTCTTTCGATTTATAACTTAGAAAACCAACCAAACCCCCCCCCCCCTCTTTACATGATTTTATATATATGTATCTATCTTTATCTAGTCTTATATCCACCCCTATATTTATGAACCCTTAGGAAAATCCCTCTTCTTTGTGGATGATCCCGACTTACCACTATCTACTTAATTTTATTTAGTAATAATTTAAGGCTTATAAATTGTATCTTTGAGAGGTACGACGATGATCTCCCACATTGGTAGATACACTATGCCACAATTATATCCTATTTCACCAATCTAGGTCATGCATTGTAATTCCCCAACCAATTTAAGACCATCATATAGCCAAACACTACATATGCAATTTCTCTAGATGCACAATCATCCTTACTTATAATCATATTTAGCTAAGTATCATCCAACAATTGCATATCAATATCAATATATATTCACCATTTTTTAAATAAAATATGACCACCTAAGTGGGGGGATTAATAGGCACCCCAAACCTTTTAATGAAAGGAAATATAGTTGTCCATGTGTACAAAACGTTCATACTTTTGAACGAATCCATTAGGTGCTAGACTGAATCAATAAAATTAATTCCAAAAACAACCACACTTATAAAGTGCTCCCAAGTGTAATGAACTCCACCCCTCGTGTCGAACTTTACCTTGGTCGGACTTCATCTTAATGATTGTCAAGGAAAGATTCTACTCTGACTCTACATAATGATTTGATTAGTTTGAAACAACATTTCCCATGGATCAACCAAGGTTTTGAAAAATCACTTGACCACAGCTCTGATTTATATGTTCCCATGTTATGAAATTTTGAACTCCAATCTTATCAAGTTGAAGTTGTCCTTTTTCTTTTCGGGTGAGATCTTGAATTGAGCATTCACCTTCCATGGACTAATCCCTACATCTTTTCGAAAGCAAGTCTGCCAGTTGATTTCATTCCCTGCAAACAAAACATAAAGCATCAGATAAAGGTTACATCTCTAACAAGTCATGGTATATTGTCCTGGGCCCTTTTTCTAGGGAAATTATAGCCTGAATTACCATTTTGCAATCCGTTTCCACATTCAGATCATGAATGGGTATGTTGAGTTCATCAGCAAGTTTGAACCCTAGCCTAATAGCCATGATTTCCGAAATTAAAGGTGATTTGCAAGCTTCTAGCTTAGTTTTTCCATATATTAATGATCCTGAGTCATTCATAAATACAACAACCAATCCACTCAACTGTGAGTTGCCCTTCCATGAACCATCCGTGTTGATTTTATGTCTACCATTAATTGGTTTGTCCCATTTTTTCAATGTAATCCTCCTCCGATTCTTATTGGAAAAAAGCACAAATCCAGATTGAATCCAGTATTGATGATTCAATCTTGGTTGCTTTATGGGAAATGCTATCAGAGAATATTTTATTAACTCTCTCGCTTCTTTCCATACTGTTGCTGCCGAGATATGTATCTCATCATTTAGTTTTCTATTCCGAGCAAGCCACGGTACCCAACATACAAATATTGGTGAGATTCTAATTAGAATATCATTTGTGGATATCCAACTTACTTTTAGAACTATAGTATGCTAATCTATCTCAAATATCACTAAAACCCATACTCTGTAACATCAAAAATTCATGCAATTTATCTCACACCCATGTTGCAACATGACAGTCATTAAAATAATGAGAGATAGAATCAGTACTAAGACATTAGCAGCATTTTGAGGTCATTTTGATTCCAAAAATCATCAATATATCATCAAATGGTAAGAGTTTATTCAATAACCTCCAAAAGAAAATAGATTGTTTGGGAGGTACCTGAGCAGCCCAAGTGTATTGTAGGATCCTACTTGAAGTTCTTACACTTCTCATTATCTGGTATGCAGACTTGGAGGAGAATGTACCATTGATTTCTTGGTTCCATATTAATGTGTCACTGTTGTGAGGATTAATTTGTACCTGAGATAAGAATGAGTGCACATTTGGAGGGAAAAATTGAAGGTAATTATTAATGAAATCTTGTCTTCTATTAATGAATCTGCCAGAGACTGGTCTTGAAAAGGTACAGGTGTTTGTCCTTGCCAACAGTCTATGAGCATTCCATCCCCTATCCACTTACCCTGCCATAAGCTACGTTTTCTATCACCTACGAGAACCCTCGTGTTTAACTCGCCTATTCCTACTACTTCTGTTATTCTCTTCCAGGTGTGTGAGTCCCTATAGGTTACTGGAAATTACCACAACAATTTAGACCATATTTTTTCACCTAATTGAAGCTTCCACCACAACTTCAAAGAACATGCCTTAATTTTCATTTTAATATCTCTCATTCCTAGTTCATTCTCATTTTTTGGAAAGCCATATTTTTCCAACTATTCCATGATTTCTTCTACCCAAATTCTGATTTAACCCAAAAGAATTTTGAAAATAAGACCTCTATGTCCTTTATAATGTTATTTGGTGATTCATTGTAGCCCAAATGTGTTGTGGATATGAGTTTAAAACAAATTTAGCCAAAGTTAGTCTCCCCGCTTGGCTGAGCCAGCAGTTATTCTAGTTTCTTAATGCTCTATCAATTTTTCCAGTAGAGGTTGGAATAGGATAGATCTCATCATTCCAAAATACATTTGATATCCTAAGTATTTGAAAGGCACTGCACCAAGTTTCATGTCCAAAATATCCTTTGTCCTATATTCACCATATCAACAATCCAAATCCATACCACAAATCTTCACAAACAATTCCAAGAATCCCGGAAGATCATAAGTTCACAAAAATCACCATATTCAAAAATATCGCAATTCGAGAACACAAAGGTGAAGAAATGTACTAAACAAATGTGTAAGATGATGGACAGATCGAGCCCACAAAGAATCCTAGCCCTATTAAATCAAAATGTCAAAATCCCCAAAACCTAAGGTTTCGGGTTCTTGGTAGAATTTGGCCAGATTTGTGGATATTTTTGTATTGGGGAAAGATTGGGAAAGGAAGGGGGATGATTTCGGCCGGATTAGTGGTTGATTTAACTGGGTTGGTAGAACTAAGGCGGAGCGATGGTGATTTGGAGTGGATCACGGTGGAGAAGAGAATAGGTTGGGGATGAAAATGTTGTTTCAACCCTTTTTTGTAACAGGCCTATCGCGAGTCACGAAATTTAGGACATGGGAGTTGCAATATTTCAAAAAAAATCTGAATTTCATCGTGATTGCAACAAGCTTGTCACAAATCATGAAGGTCTGTCGCAACTCACAAAAGTTTGAACCTGAGAGGTGAAAAAAATCAGAAAACTTCTGAATCTCATCGCGATCGCGATGGTCTTATTGCGAATCATGAAGGCCTGTCGCAACTCATGATAGATCCATTGTGACTCGCTGCAAAATGGACTTGGGAGTTCACATTTTCACCAAAAAAATCTGATTTTATTCTCGAGTGCGATTAAAACGTTGCAACTCGCGACCAAATGGACCTGGGAGTTGGTATTTTCACAAACTTTTCCTAAATTTCATTGCGCACATGATGAAACCATCGCGATTCGCGAGGGTATGTCATAAATCGCGACAATACCTTCACGACTCACGAAATTATGGAACTGGGAGTTCATTTTTCAAAATGTGTTTCTGATTTCAGTCGATCACGATAGGATCGTCGCGAGTCGCGACCAACTTGGACATGGAGTTGTCAAAAATCCCTTGTTCATCGTAAATCACGACATATATGTCGCGACTCACGACATATAGGGTCTTCCATTACTTAGAAGAAATAAATAAGTTACCAACTTCCAAGATTTTTCTTCCCTTCTCATGGCCTTCACTCCTTCATCCATCTAGTGCAATGCACTTGAATTAGCTACAAAATCATGTAAAAACACATCCAAGAAAAGAACAAGACAAATAATAAAATAAATGACAAAAATCAAATTGAAACAGTATCAACGGAAAGTCACGAATGACGATCCGGATGATAAAAACCAAATTTATTTAACATCGTCAGCATAACTTACCTCTCTTCTTGGGTTCACTCACAAACCGAATCAATAAGATCAACATCTTCTCCTTTTCCCGATACAAAACTCTCGTGGTATATGGTTTCAAACTTTAACCATTGACCTTGAAGGAATTGGACTTAGCACGGTCCAACATCTCTACCATACCATGTGAGAATACCTTTACCACTTCAAAAGGGCCAATCCACCGCAACCTTAATTTACCAGGAAATAGCCGAAGGCGGGATTGAAATAGGAGGACCTTTTGACCCACATCAAACTCCTTCCAATTGATCATCTTGCCATGATAAACCTTTTTCTCTACCTTGTAGATTTTGGAAGTCTCATAGGATTTTCTTTGTACCTCCTCCAATGCTTGCAATTGTAGCTTCCAATGTAAATCTTCCTCATCTATATCAAGGTTGAAGTTCTTGACCGACCAATAACCCTTGCGCTCTATTTCCATCGGTAAATGGCATGGGTTTTCGAAAGATCAACTGGTATGGTGAAATATCGATTGGTGTATTGTAAGCCATCTTATATGCCCACAAGGAATCATTCAACCGAGAACTCCAATCCTTCCGGTTAAGGTTAACCATTTTTTGAAGGATTGACATGATTTCCATTGGTTTGCGGGTAGACGGTGGAGGTCTTGTGTGTGACGCCATATTTCTTCAAAAGTGCCTCTATGGTACGATTGCAAAATCAAGGCTCGAGGAACCCCAAACATGGAGAGGATGTTATCTTTCATGAAATCTGCAACCACTTTGGAATCATCGGTTCTAGTAGGTTTTACTTCAACTCATTTCAACACATAATCAACAGCAAGAATAACATATGTAAATCCACAATAATTAGGAAAATGTTTCATAAAATCAATGCCCCAAACATAGAAGAAGAACTTGAACAGTACATCTCCAAGCCTACCAAAGATTTAAAAAAAATTAAATAAAAGCAAACTAACATGTATTCACAAATAGCACTTATTCACACATAATATGCCCAAACACTTAAAAATAAATGCGTCTTCCCTGACAGCGGTGCCAAAATTTGGAAGGTTATCGTCGTACCTCTCAAAAATACAATTTATATGCCCTAAATTCTTCCTTAATACAACTAACTAGATATTGGCAAATCGAGCTCGTCCACGAAGAAGAGGGATTTTCCTAAGGGCTCATGCATATAAGAGTGGATACTAGGCTAGATATAGATATACATATTTATAATAAATCATGTAAAGAGGGGGGTTTTTGTTGGTTTTTCTAAGTTATGAATTAAAAGACAAGATAACTAGTAAATCAAAGTAATTCTATCAAACATGAAACAAGCTACTAAAAAGATGACAAATTCAACAATGACAAAGCCTTGGGGGCAATTAATTTTTACTTCCAAACATCTTATAGATCATGGACTCATTTACTCATTCATTCACATTTAATGCCTATGGGGAATGTTATCACTTCTATTTTGAAGATCAACATTCATTTCTTCTTAATAGTAATTCACAAAGACATTCAACGACCATTTGTAAACCTCATTAATGATCACTTTAGATGTTCAACGACCATAAAGATATTTAATCAATGGCATTATAAACGAAGAACCATAGATTTGATAACAAATACAAGTATTCTACCAAATGCCTAGCCATTTAACAAAACAAAGCATTTATTAGGCTAAATCTAGAACAATCAATATTCAAGATTCAACCTTCCATTGCTATCTTAGGACAAATATGATAACTAACCACATTAACATGCTCATCTAGAAATATTAACATCACATTACACAACAAGAAATTGTAGTTCTATGTTCTTGGATTTTCATGCCAAAAGTTAGAAGAAATTGTCCACTTTCCTAACACCCTAACATTCAATCATACAAAAACTTCATATTCTCAAACAATCCATAGCATAAATGAAGTAAAATTCAACATTAATGGCTCAATAAATGCTTCTCAATAAATTTTCAAGAAAGAGAAAAATAGGGATTCTCACTACATGTGCTTGTAAGTTTTAATCAATTACTCCCAAGTGATGAGTTTAGCTAACACAGACCATGCTAAACATTAACAACATTTCAAACATAATCTAAGATGAAAATAGGATGAAAAATAAGAGACACTAGGGTTTTGAAGTTGCAAAAATCGAGTAGAAAAAATTTATGAAGGATATAGCATAAGATGGTATTTATTGGACAAAAAAGTCCAAAAGTAAGTCCAGACAATAATTTGTCGCGACTCGAAACAGACATAGTTGGCTCCCCTTCATTCTTATTGTCTAAGTCGTAACCATCTCTTCTTCACTTATCTTGAAATATTCAAGTCTTCAATTCTTCAAAATTTGAACTTCATGGTCTTCAACGGTCTTCGATCTTCAAGTGTCGATGTTATTTCCCACCACAAAAAAATCCCTAAAAAGCATAAGAGTGTAAAAGTCGCTCTTAACTCTCCTAAGAAAATTTCTAGGTAAAACACAAGCTCTAGATGAGAAAAAAACATAAAAGTGAGCCCAAAGAGTCCTAAAATATTCACATAAAATGGACACATCGTCACATTTTCAGAATAATGGTGTTCTCATTTGTGCATAAATTGTTCATCATTTAGGGTTATAATCTTAATAGGGAGTAGTATTTTATGACACTTTTTCTAAATTTGATTGTGATACATATGTACGATATCGCAAATTTTTCGTATCAAATGAATCCAAAAGAGACCCATCTACAATGTCGTTTGAAATGAATTTTTCAGTGGGAACCAAAAATTTGAGCCAAAAATTCTGAACCAAAAATTTCCCCCGTCAATTTTTCATTTCAATAACATTCAGCAACAACACACATTTCCCATCAATCCTCCTACAAACCCAACTACATACCATCATTTCCATTTCACACCAATACAACCAATAAAGAACTCAATCAATTTGCTTCTCTAAAACATCAACACGTATACGAGGATAGAGCATCTTTAGGTTGAAATTAATTGAGGTAGTTTTAAAATCATTCCATGTTCATTTCCAATCCTTATTACCATATATCTTCTATATGTTTTTCTTTCTCATTGATCAAAGATTGGATATTTTCATAAAGTATGATTATTGTGTAACATGTTATATAGTCAATATTTTTTGTGTTTTCTAGATAGGGCAATGTTTGAAAGGTGTGATAAAAATGGCTTCGATTAGGGCGGATTATGGACAATAATCTTGTCTTCGTATGAACATAGGTTAAATGTGCAATGTCGGTCATAAGTAATCATCTCATACAATATGGGAACTGGCGATGATCGGCGTCGTAAATGCTATGAAATTATTATCATATCTAAGAATATCTGACGCCGCTCTTTTGTCGCACTTTGCGACATCGTTCACCACTGCATGTGACGTCATTTTCAAGCCGACCAAATAATTTAACATGTTCAAATTAATGTCTTTTGTGTATGGCTATATTATGTTTAGATCACTAAGGTATTGGCGAATTCTAACATAAACTTTGTTTCATGTGTATTCTTTGTAAAAGGACATATAGATCTATCGATGAGCTTTCAGCATGCAATGTGGAAAATATAGGTTCAATACAATTAATGCTTCAATTCCATAACAACCTCATGTATTTTAATATATTCTAGCATGTATTTTCCACCATTATTCAAGTTCTATTGGTTCCTTACATTCTCATATTTTCTAACATCTATTGCACAGTAATAATTTGTCGTCTGATTTTATAAACATTTCACGAGTTGTGGAACATTAGGTAACATGTAACGGCTATCGACGAACAAATATTTGTGTAGTCAATTATTAAATCAAAGAATAGGTAACACGTAAAAATTGTTTGGGTAATCAAACATTCAATGTTATAATATTGTACGAGAACCGATATCTCAGACACTATTTTGCGACGTTGCACAAACCAGTGGAGCGACATAACCTTACTGATGTCACATAAACCGATTGCTTTTTTTGCGACATCGCCCAAACAAAATGACATCGTATTTAACAGTCTTCTATGTCAGAATACACACGATGATGATTCCCTTGATCAATGTCGCAGACCATTATCCACGACGTCGTCATCATTCATCTACGACCTTAGCTTTGACAACGTCGCAGCAATTGCAGTCCTCTCGTCTGGCTTCTTGCTATGAACGATGTCGCTCCATATGCTGGCCAATATCGTTCAGAACGATGTAAAAACTGCGAACTTCAATTTTCGATCATCTTCCTTGAACTGATGCCGCACACAATTCTGCCAACGTCGGTCCAAAATTGAAGTAAAACTTACTTTTTTACCTTGGTTCTGAACCGAAGTAAAAAAAGTACTTTTTACTACACCCACATTTACCTTAGTTTTTAGAGGGCTGAAAACCAAGGTAAAAAGCCCTGTAGAACCGAGGTAATAGTTATTGTTTGTTGTAGTGAGTCAACCATGCATTTATGATAGACATATGTTTTTGTAATGTACACTAGTTTATATGCTTAGACCTATATTTGTTTTTACTATGCACGGCTCTATACGCTTGTTGTGCAATGCACAACAATTGCCAGAACTAATATAGTTCAATTTTAATGATATGTATGAACTATGATAGAAGTTTTGATTAGTAATTATACATTTCAAATTTCACAAAATGTATAGATATGGTATGTTTTTCTTTAGAAACTCTCATAAGATTTACTATTTAAAAAGTAAAACTTAAAACAACCAAATTACAAGCGTTGTACAATGATAATCAGCTATTATAACAAGAAATATCATAGTTGATTAACCAGTTTTTAATTGATAACAAAGTACTTTAGAATGAAATCAGTTTACGGTAGTGCTGGTAGTGCTTTTGGTGCTCTGGAGTTAAGCATACAATTTTTGTCCCCTGTGGTATATAAAAGAGCTCAGATGATAGGGTTGATGCACTCTTCCCACCTAATAGTATGAGCTACGCTTCTTACCCTTGCCAATGAAGTACGTAAAATATGAAATTCAATATTCTTAATTTGCACCAACGATATGGTATTCTTCGGCGTTCATTTTAAAATTTTGCAAAAATATTGAAGGACTGATATGCAACCATTTGCCACCGTTCCAATTTGATGGGGTCAAAAATAAGATGCATTCTCACCTAAAACTTCCTATCCATTCATTTAAATAAAGTTTTTCGATGTGAAGAATTTATCTATTCCATACAAACTAGAAAGAAAATAGAACAATTATGAATCACCTTCTTTGTATATATATATATATATTTTTTTCAGTAACATTTAAAATATTTTTACTCAACATAAAATAAAATGGAAAAAAGTAATTACGGAGGTGTTCACTCGGAATATAATTAATATATCAAAGACATAATTTGGAGAGTGGACGACTTGGGAGAGTGAGATCGTTGTGAACCGAGGCAACCACCATGTACAACGAGGAGGAATGGGAGGCAAGAGAATTTTTTTTTTGTTTTTTCGCAAATGGGTTTTTGTGTTTTACTAAATCTTTGAAGAAAAAAACCCTTTGAAAATAGAGTATTTGTGAATTAACACTACTTTATTTTTTTGATGGAAAGGTTTTGCATGTTAAAAGCTCAAACAATCTCGTTTAATGAGCAGTAGAGTACTTACCAAATATACTCTAACTAAGCATCAACCCCCTCCACTCTATGCTAACTCCTCAACCTCCGAATACTGCTCGACGACCTATTATTTTATAAAAAATCTTTTATAAAATCACTTCCCTCATTTTTATTTAAATATTAGGTTATTACCTTTTGAATTCAAGCATGCATTTATAATAGACATATTTTTGTTTTTACTCTATAATAGTTTGTATTCTTAGACCTATAAAAACAAATTACTATATGGTGATTTATATGCTTACCGTCCAATGTACAACTATGGCCAGAATATATTTAGTTCCATTTTAATGACATGTATGAACTATGATGGAAGTTTTAAATAGTAATATTTGTTTTACAATTCCACGATATTCATAGATATGGTATGTTTATCATCACAAACTGTCATGAGATTTTCTTTTTGAAAAGTAAAACTTAAAATGGGTAGATTATGTGCATTGCACGCCGGTCATCAACTATTACAACAAGAAGTGTCATTGCTGATTAACCCATTTTCAAATGATAATTAAGTACTATATAATCAAACCAAATAACGATAGTGTAGGTAGTGCTTTTGGATCTCTTGGATTGGGCATACACTTCTAGTTCCCCATAGTATATAGAAG